>LGRX02019684.1:0-24496 GCA_001247695.2 Cymbomonas tetramitiformis | reverse complement strand
TTGATGGTTGGACGGCCGATGTGTGGTGGTGTGTTGGTCTCGTAGTTGATGGCTGAACGGATGCGGCTGCGGGCTTGTCGTGTTGGGGCTTTTTGGGGATGTCGCGCTGGGGCTGCGGACAATGTGGCGTTGGGGCCTTTGGGAATGTTGCGTTGGGGCTGTTGAAATGTGGAGTTGGGGTTTTTTGGGAATGCTGCGAGAGATGGTGAAAAATGTGGAGTTGGGGCGTTTGGGATTGTTGCGTTGGTGCTGCTGAAAATGTGGAGTTTGTGCTTTTGGGAATGTTGCGTTAGGGAGGGTGAAAATGTGGAGTTGAGGCGTTTGGGACTGTTGGTTGGGGCCGCGAAAATGTGGAGTTGGGGCTTTTGGGAATGTTGCGTTAGGGATGGTGAAAAATGTGGAGTTGGGGCGTTTGGGACTGTTGCGTTGGGGCTGCTGAGAATGTAGAGTTGGGGCTTTTGTCGTTTTGGGGTGGCACTGTGATGATGCGAGACGTGCTGTGGGTATTCCTCCCCCCCCCGATCTGGGGGCTCAGTCGCGTACGAATTTTCGACATCTCGGTTACACGAGCGCGTCAGTCGAGTCGATCTGTGAATTTCCCAAATTAATTTTTCAATTCTACATCTGCTGCATGTGGATGACGATGGCTGACGAACTCGCCATTTCATAGCGAAACTCGACCACGAAATCTCGACCAAGCCCCCCCCCGTGGTCGAGATTTTCATAGCGAAACTCGACCGAGGTAAAAAGTTGCCGGAAATGACACCCTGACTAGTTCGTACAGTCAGGTGTCATATTCAGTGTGTCATCTTCGGTGATCAGCTTGTGTGACAAACTCAGTATATATGTCTATAATCTGAGTTTATCTTGGTTCGTTGTTTCACCGTCGGCAGCGTTCCCCCTCGTGCACTGCTGAGTTTCTAGTAGGTTATGGTCCCACTTTACGCTTGCGTCTCGTCTTTGTAGGTTGGTTCGTTTCTTGCGTGGCTTTTGGGTATCGACGGATTCTTACCGTTCGCGGTATTATTCTTTGCGCTGGGACGTGATCTACATTGAGCCTGCTGGGACGTCGGATTGACCGCCCTGTACGACCAGTTGTTTCCTCTTTGGGAGCACGCATCTTTCGCTGCCTCTTTCTTTGGGTTTTTTGTTATCATCTTTGTCGCGGCTCTCGTTAGGTCGCGGTTCAGAGCAGAACTTCGTGGAGGCCAATCACGAGTTAAAATTCCGTTTCGCACAAGATCGTTTTATATGTTTACGTTGGCACGAGCGATTACGTGGCAGGAGCGATTACGTTGGCACGAGCGATTACGTTAAGACGAGCGATTTACAGGCAGGAGACCTTTGCAGTTCGCAGTATTACAAGCTAAACCGACAGGCAGACTTATTTTTACATTCTCCATCACATGCAGACAGGCGAGATCTGTGGGAGCACCCACCACTAGCTGGCAAGGACGCATTTTGACCGATCAGATTTTATTTTAGCAAGATCTCTAGCTTTAGCAAGTATCATTTTTTTTTGCTTAAGCTCTCATCGACCACTTGTGACTTTTCTAGCTTCTAGGCTTAACAATCTTGCATCTTACACTGTAAGCCTAGTAGCTAGGGTGGTGTGTTGTCACAAGCTGTCCACCTCAGATGAGGTGGTGTGCTGGAAATGACACCCTGACTAGTTCGTACAGTCAGGTGTCATATTCAGTGTGTCATCTTCGGTGATCAGCTTGTGTGACAAACTCAGTATATATGTCTATAATCTGAGTTTATCTTGGTTCGTTGTTTCACCGTCGGCAGCGTTCCCCCTCGTGCACTGCTGAGTTTCTAGCAAAAGTGTCTCACGTTACCAGACACGTCGGCTCACACGCTGTCGCAGGCGTGTACAAAATATTCCTTCGCTATCCAAGTTTCGCTATGAAAAATCGAACTCAACCACAAAACTCGACCGTGGTCGAGATTTTCATAGCGAAACTCAACCGAGGTCTCAACCACGAAATTTCGGGTCTCACGATCAAAAATCCGAACCGAAGCGTCCGATCGAAAATTCTTTCCATCGTGTCCGCGAAACGCAGTGATGCCACCTTGGTTTAAACCACAGTTATCTAAGTTAGCTCCGCTCCGCTGAGCTACCCTAGCTACCCCTAGCTACCCCCTAGCTACTAACCTACTGGAATACAATGAGTTGAGAGTCCCGATAGGGAGTGTCCAGAGACACTGTCCCCCCTGCCTAAGGCCGAAGCCCTTCAGACGGCAGGGTATTGCCTGTCCCGTGCCCGCCTAGAAGGGCACAGTCAGGGACCCCGGTCTAACCCGGGAGCCTACACCTAACCCACACACTCACAAGTGACGGGTAGGGAGCCCACTAGTCTGGAGCTACACAAGATCGGGTATGGATGCAACACCAAAATAATAATTACTGTTAATAAATAACAGGGGCCACAAGCTCATGCCTGTGTGTGGCCGGCCCACTTGGGGCTTCAGGAACAGGCTAATTGCCTAGGCATCTAGTAACTGAGAGTCTAGTCTCGGTGTCATCCAGAATGTATCTGTGAGCACTGGTTGCCGTATGCCATGCGCCGTGTTGCTGGAACAGGCGGAAGTCCACCTGCTTGGCTGCAGTAGTAGCACCGCCGGATCTCAAGGACTGGGTGCCCCACCGAGTCTGCACCTCTGCTGCAGACAGGCCAGTGGTCCGCTGAAGAAATTTATGGACCACTGCACGGCACTGTGGATACTCCATATGGCGGCCGTTGAGCGGGGTTGTGTCAGGGTGGAACCTGGCCAGTCTGCCATCCCAGCCTTGAAACAGGTTGACCATACCGGTGAAACCAGCACGGCTAATCAGAGTCTCACACAAGTACACGGGGCAAGAAGGGCGGTGCTGCCCCCTAGCAATATACACCACATCTCCAAACCGGAACTGATCATTCTTCCTCTCAATCAACAACATCTCCATATGAGTCTCATAGAACTTAACCAGAGGGACCCACACAAACTTCATGTCCTTATAGCGCAAGAACCCCGTCCACATAGTGGAGACCATAGCCGCTGAGGTGAGAGCAATAAGAGAGGCAATAGCGGCATCCGGAACATACAGGAGGATACCCGACCGTAAGACATCGCCCTCCAAGGGTTCCTTCTGGTTTACCAGCCTAAGACCGATACGTCGCTTAGCCGCCTCTCTGATCCCCTTAGCCAAAGGGTGCTTCGTGGGGATCTCCAACACGGGAACCAGTGCAAGCTCGTGTAAGGTGAACAGGGCGACCGAAGCTGACTTAACCGAGGCATATGACTTCGCATCCGAGGCCACCAGCTGGAGAAACAGACACACCGTGATTGGCTCGGCAGGAACTGGCACCCGAGGCGGGGTGCGGGCGGCACAAAAAGCTCGGTACCGCCGTATGACGCTGAGATAGCTGCCGTCCCACGTGCCAGGAGCTCTAGTAGAGACCATACCTGCCTTCATCGAGCGGAGGAGAGATTGCTCGAGGGGGTCTCGGGGACTCACTTTCAGTTGGTCCCAAAGAGCCGTGGCCAGAGCTCCACCTGCACATTGCAAAGTCCCAAGGGACCCGTCAATCCTGAGGGCCAACACCCTGAAGGACGGGGGGCCCACAGCTGCCTCATTGGCTCTCCCCGCCCCCGGGCAGAAAAGGGGCTCGATCGAGTCCGTAGGAAGCTCTCTCCAATCTACCACGAAGGGGGCGAAGTGGACACCATCAGGGCACAACAAGGGCCACCAGTGGCGGCCCGTCCATCGGGGGCAAATAACTGTAGCCCGAGCACCGTGGCGGATTAAGCATCGCGGGAGCTGGCCCACTAGGCCGAAGGGAGGATTGCACCAATTATTCTCCAGAAACCAATCATTCAAAAGGAAGCAGTCAACATTCTCTGTGCCAGGACACCACCACCTATTGTTGAATCTCGGAAGCAAGTGATTCCTGTCAGTGGCAAAACGGTCCACGGTATGCGGTCCCCACAAGTCATCGAGCACTCTGAACCAGTAAACTGAGAGCATTCAATCGTCACTGTCGTAAATTCCCGCTAGAAAGTCTGCGTACTCATTGAGTGTGCGAGGAATCCAAGAAACCTCTAGGCACACCTTGTTACGAACCGACCACCAGAAAATCTCAACCGCCAGCTTATGCAGTGGGGCTTTACTACTGCAGCCCTTAGTGAGAATCCTCCACGCTGCCTGAGAATCGGTATGAAGGTGCACCGTCGTGCCGTACACAAATCGAGCCAAGGACTGAAGAGTACGGAGCACACCAATAAGCTCCCGCAGAGTGGACGATTCAAACCTCTCAGCTAGAGACAAGTGACCTCTAGCATCGAGCCGCTCTCGGGCCCCGAGTGGGGCTAACCAACCGCCCCATCCTGTAGCACCTGCATCGGTCCAAATAAAGTTGCAAAAAACATGGGCCACTACGGCCCATATGCCGGAAGTGAATCCCTCTGCTCCTGTGCTAGCCCACAGCTCAAGCTCCGAAACAACCTCATCAGGGAGAGAAATATAAGCATCCCAGCGCGCCGCTGCCTCGATAACAAAATACATCTCACGAGTGAACATAAAAGCTGCTTTACCCAAGGCCAGCCGCAGGGACATCACCTTGCCCGCTATGGAGGCAAGAGCACGGATTTTAACGCGGCGAGTACGAAGAGCCGTTGCGATACGAGACTGCAACGAGTCCCACTTCTGTTGAGGCGTGTAGAATAAGCCTCGCACTGAGTCGATCCCCATCCCGAGGAAAGCTAGACGTTGCATTGGCTGCAAAACTGACTTCTCAAGGTTGACTAAGAATCCTGCTGAAAACAAGTCGGCAAGAACAGTGGCTTGCTGTGAAAGAAGAACTGCAAGAGAGCCGGCTATGGCAACACCAAAAAATATATAGTCATCCAAATAGTGAATCAGCTTCATTCCCTGCTGTCTCCATCGCTTCGCCAACTCTCTACCGATTCGAGTAAATATGTACGGGGCACAGGCTAAGCCAAACGGTAACACTGCGTAACAATAAAATCTGCCTTGCCATTCGAAAGCAACGTACTGCTGACTGTCAGTATGCAATTCAACGTGGTGGTAGCCGGAAGTGAAATCGAACGACCACATAAAGCCGTCCGGCTCAAGCAAGTCTCTAACCATCGCGAGTCCCTCATACTTAAACTTCTTCACAAACAAATACGAGTTAACGTAACGGCCATTCCAGATTAACCGCTTCTTAGGAGGGACGCCAGGGCCAAGATCACGATAGGCCACACTAAGGGGCGAAACGACAATAGGGCGATCAGGGACTTCGTATGCAGCGCCGGTGCTGACCAAGCTAGCTACTGCCTCAGTCACGAACTCGAATTCCCGCTCGGCCAGTGGTGAGTTAGGAAAGGACCTGGCAGGAGGAGGGCCATCAATCCACGGGAGGGATACACCGAAAGTGATCCATAGAAGCACAACTGCATTACAGAACGTGCTCCAAAAAGACAATCTCGAACGAAGACGTCCTCGAGGGGAAGGGCTAGAAGGAGCCCCTTCCTCGTACTCTCCCCGCTCATCATCACCTGCAGCTACGATTTCTACCGCTCCCACAACGAGGGGGGGGTGTCAACGCCGGATCGAGACATCCAGCAACGCTAAACAGCGACAAACGCTCGAACGAGCGGACGAATACACACTAAACAGTGTCAGGGCAAATCGCGCACGACCAAACGGTCTTCTGAAAAAATTAATACATAATCATTCGTCATTGTCTAAGCTGGGGGAGCTTGGGCTCCATATGGGCACTGGTTGGACATATGTCCAGAGCGTCCGCAAGAGTAACAAACTGGAGGGCCTTTGCCCTTGCCCTTACCGCCCTTAAAGGGGGGGTCCTGCCTAGGGTACCATTGCTGAGCAAAATTGCCTTTCCCATACGTCCTAGGCTTCCAGTTGTTACGAGCTTTTTTAGATTCAGCAGCGCGTTGCTCAGCAGCCTTTTTTGCTTTTTTGTAACGCTTCTCATCTTCCTCAGACAAAGTCACCATTTCCTCAGAAAATTCCTTCGCGACATTCCACCCATCTTTGAAGGCTATGAAGGCCACTTGAGCACGCTGTTCGCATAATTTCATACCTTCCGTGAGCTGGGCTTTCGCCTTCTCGAGGCTCTCCTTCACCTCCTCCGCGATCGAATCCGGCACTGCCTGCGCCGCCTTCTCCACGCTGCGCGATGAATTGAAGAAGATCTCGTCGGCCTTGTTGGCGAACTCCCACGTGCGCTTAGCTGCGTTGCTGTCGCTGCCATTCTTGTCCTTGAAATCGCATTTCGCACCCGGCAGCTCGCGACGGGCGGGACCATGGGCTGAAAGGAGCTCGTCCAACTTAGCGTGGACAGTAAGGTCGGCTGCCAATGGTCCAGGGCCGTGGATATGAGCAGCATACTGAGCGCGGACTTGCCTACGCTCCTGCTCCGCCAGAAATAGGGAGAGCCTGTTGTTAAGAGATACCTCCTCGGGCGTGAAGTCGTCTGGCGAAGTGGAAGCTATCTTCTCGAGTAGGCTCTTGCCGGCTTCAGTCGCGCGAAGCTCCGCGATACGCTGGGTCAGGGCGTCGTCAGAGAGGGAGTCCATGCTGAAAAATATATAATGATAATGTAAGAAATAAAGAGAAGAAACTCTAATGTTCAATGTGAATGTAACTCGAAAACGCGTATACCTGTAGGACAAAACTTACGGGCAACAAACCAGAGGTCAAAGAGTGGAGCCGCCAACTTCGTTGGCGAGCCCTAAATGCTCCGCTCCCACTAACATAGATAACCGAAGTTATCTACCGTTGATCTGTCACCTCCTACGTCGGTGACCCCTCACCGTTAGATAACTTACAGTTTTCATTTCGTGGTTTAAACCATGAACTTCTCATTAGGTTTCGCGAAACCACGGTTTGGAAACTGTGGTTTCGCGATACCATGTCATCACGATGTCAGCAAATGTCGAATTCGATTCACGATGTCAGTAAATTCGATTTTCACATTAGGGACAGGGTACGGGCGCTGGGAACTCGTTCAATTTTCCGATGACTGCATGTCACGGCTGCGTCTATCGCGTGAGACAGTGACCACAATGAACGTCGCCGGCAGCAGGCGGTGAACACATGTCACATCGACATCGCGGACACCATTGCCGCTGCGCTGCCGATGCCGTTGCGTGACTATGACTGCTTACATGTTACTGTGACACTCGTTCTTCGTTGACCCATCCCAATCCGCAATTGCATCGTAAAATTCTTCAGCTACAATACGCAGTTTCTTCAACGTTCCGCCGCCTCATGGGGCGAACGGTGCTGTGATACACGCAGGGATTTCCAAAGTGCTCGGCTACTTTTATTTTTCAGTTCGCTTATCACAATGTGTAAACTTATGATACTATGTGTGCGCAGGTCATGTCGCAGGTATCCGATTGCGAGGAGGGACGCGCGCTCTTGAGATGTGGAAGTCGAGGTTGGCGAATCCCAACCTTGCTTGGGATGAAACCCAACCATATCGAACGTATCGTATTAAGATATACATATTTCACGTTTGCATCCTTGGCATCTATGCAAAGTATGAGGAGCATTGAGTGGACATAAGTCTTAGGCTGTTTTGGTTTTTGGTTCATGGCGCATTCGCGACCTCTTGGGGTGTGGAAGTCGAGGTTGGCCTAAACCAACCTTACTTGGGATGAAACCCAACCACATCGGACTATCTTATCGCACCTATCTTAGTTAAGTAATATATATCTTAAGGGTTCGCTTGGAAGCGATATGATATATGATATATAGCGAGGCTATTATGGAACGTTAATAGCTCACGCAGAGTCTGTGTGGATATGAGTGCAGTGCTTCTTCAGAAGTGACTGCTGTAGCTCAACGCTACCCTCATTTACGCAATGCCCCGCATCTCATAGATGCCACCACAATTGGGTTGTGAACCCAAGGCATTGGTTGAACAATCAGTATCGGCTGAACGAATAAGCCATATGATACTCGCATGCTTGTTCAGAACATGCTAGAAGCGAAGATGAGTTTTCTCCGAACACTTTCGGTTCTTCAAGACTTCATCTTGCTTTGTCATCTCGATGCCACACCCTGGCCTCTCGATGACAGGTGTCACTCAAGGTGAGTGAATGACAAATGGTATGACTGTACATGTCATAGTCGACCGTACTGACGACTGTCTGTCATTATAATATATGACATGGCACGACATGACATGACATGACATGATATGACATGTCTGACAGGTATGACATGTCTGACAGGTATGACATGTCTGACAGGTATGACATGTATGACAGGTATGACATGTATGACACATATGTCATCGGTCATAACCCTGACAGATCTCCCCTCTCAAGAGCGTTGTGACCTCACAACGGGCATACCTTTGTATATGTCTTTGATGTCTTTGTTGTTGTCGCTTCTTGCTGGTACCAGTCTTCTTACACCGATTTGAGGCGTCCCTCATGGTGGTTTTAGGTTATTGGGGGGAACTGAGTCCACTTTAGTCCCTCACCTTAGGCATTTAGCCATACAGTCCTTAGGATGCAGCCCACCTTTCCGGAAATCGTAACGTTGAGTGACGTTCCAAGGTTCAATGAAGAGCGTTTTCGCGATACAATCCTACGCTGGATTACTGATTGATCCACACGTTATCATGTATGTGCTAGACGATTCAAAGCATCCGAAGTCTACGTTACGGATTATTTGCGCTAGCCGTCGTCGCTTTGCGCGATCGATGATCCCACGATTATAACGAATTATATTCGAACGATTCTCGGCCTGATATAGTGCACCCAACTCTTCCTCCCCTCCTTAAGCTACTTTGGAGGATCCTAGGCGGTGATGGGGAGCCCGATTTCGATAATAAACGAACAAAGGGGCTTGTTTTAACCCCTATTAAGCGAACTGTAGCAGTAAACGGAGCGGCCCTGCTTAACGGAATTGGACTTATAATCCTTAACCGGTCTGCTCAACTCCTCAATATTTTTGTCCAGTACGCACGCTTTGACGAACATCTATCGCGATGAGTGAGAATGAATTCGCCACGCACTAATGTGAAATTTATTTAGTCATGTTTGTCAAGCACAACTTAGGATCACAACTCCTTCTACCTCAGTCATTATCTCCGGTAGCTTCGGATGACTGGCCAAGAATCCGATGACAAACCACGGTTTTGGCAAAGGTAGCATTTAGCTGTTTTTTATTTATCCACAGATATGATATCTCGCATGTGTGCGTATCTGTGCAAGGGTATGATTTTGAACAAGGCTCACTACACCTTTAGCAAGGAAGGATTAATTCCTGCTTCAATGCAACATAATGATAAACATTAAGAGCAAGGTTGTATAGATGATCGACATGTATTAGTATATATTACAAGAAGTAAGGGCATAAGGCTTAATATAATGTTTAGCCTTCATAGGCAGCTATAATGTCTGCTGCATTGGTCAACTCTGTGGCTTTGACCCAGGTGTCATGCTCAGGACCGTAGCCTGCATATCGTACTAAATAGTATTTGACACCTCTAGTGAATTTATCCGAGAGTATATGTGATATCTCAAATAGTGGTTGCCCTTCTTCGGTGATCATCTGTGGCAGAGGCAAAGGTGCTTGAATCGAGTCATTGTACAGCTCTAATCTGGAAACAGGCTGTACCGGATGAATACGGATATCAAGATTTCCGAAATTTAACTCGTATGCACGTCCATGGCTAAGCACTTTGGAAATAGTGAACGGCCCAATATATGGCTGCTTAAAGTGTCTGCCTGCCTCTGTCAAACCAGTCCATTGAATAAACTCGGTCCGTAAAAGAACTTTCTGCCCGATTGCGAACTGCTTAGGCATGTGAGTCTTATTGAATCTGGCCTGGCTAATTTTTGCTGCTCGGAAAATGTTGTCTACCGCGTTGGCATGAACAGCCGAGTACTGGTCAAAATGATCTCGAATAGCTTCTTGTATTGGAACAGGAGCTTCTGGCGGAATAGTAATAACCAGATCATGAGGCGAGAGTGGTTGCGCCATCGAGTCGAGATAAAATGGTGAATAACCAGTTGATGCAGAAACGGTATTGTTAATTGCAAACTCCACCAGAGGCAACTTGTCCTCCCACGAATTTGCTGAAGTATCATTGCAACAACACCTGAAAATGAAAATGCTACTAATCAGTTTGTAAACCAGAGGATGGTGAAATCAAATCATGAATCAACAATCTGAAATTTACCTGAGGATGTCCTCAATGAAGGCATGGCTTCTCTCATTGGCAGCAGTCGACTGTGGATGGTGTGACGATGTCATGGACAATCTCGTACCAGTAGATTTCCACAGTGTTTGCCAGAATGTAGAGGTGAATCTGGTGTCTCGATCTGAGATGATGTTCCTCGAAAGACCATGGAGCTTGAAGATATGCTGCATATATATAGAAGCAGTATGCTGAGCTGTCCAGGTCATGCTGAAGGGAATGAGATGACAACGATGAGAGAATTGGCACATTACCACAAATATACTGTCGTGCCCATTAGTGGTGATAGGCAGATCAGTGATCCAATCAAGAGATACATCAAGCCATTTTGTCTTAGGCACGGAATATCGTATGTGTGCCTGACCATAAGGCTTGTGTCGCCTCATTTTCTGACAAACGGGGCACTCCCGAATGTACTTGATAGCTGCCGTTGTCATTCCTGGCCAATAATACCGGCTACGCAGAAGATGAAGCATGCGATTTTTGCCTACATGACCAGAAATAGTGGCTGAGTGGCACTTATGAAGAAGAATGTGGCGAAGTTGTGTGATCTCACCGTCATCTGTGGGGATTTTAGCTGTTGGTGGAATGTACAGCTGTCTGCCATATATGGTCTTACGATAGATCAACCCCTGAATGAGCTCGAAGCTGTAGCTGCTGACTGACTGTGATGAAGTCGATGATGTCAACTTAGCCAAAATAGTCTGTGCAAATGTGTCACGATCATATTCGGATATAATGATGTCGTGTAGCTGATGAGCTGATGAAGAAGATATAAGAGCAATGAATGTAGGATCTGCGGATGGAATGACTTCACTGATGTCCATGTGTTGAAGACAATCAGTGAGTTCAAAAAGTGTAGAGATACGCGTGAGTGCGTCTGCAACCTTATTCTTATCGCCAGCAATGTGCTCTATACGGAAGTTGTACTCAGAGAGCTCATCCAACCACCGTGCCTGTTTGGGGCTCAGTGTGGATTTGGTCTGGAAATAAACCAGTGGCTGATGATCTGAGCGTACAATAGTCTCGGGAGCTCCCAACAAGATGTGGCGAAAGAATCGGAAGCCTTCCACAATGGCAAATAGCTCGATCTCAGGAATAGGCCAACGTCTCTGCGTATCGGATAGAGTGACGCTGTGATAGCCACATGGCTTCATACCTTTTCCTTGATCCTGGAGTAATACTTGGCCAACGTGTGTGCCTGATCCATCGACCTCCAAAATAGATGGCAGTTTCTGATCTGGAAGCTGTAATACTGGAGCGTTACAGATGGCACTTTTGAGGTTATCAAATGCCTGCTGCTGCTTAGTTTCCCAGACAAACTCTGCATTATCTTTAAGGAGACGATTGAGAGGTTCGGCAACTTTGGAGAACTTTGGTATGAATCTCCTAAATTGACCAACCATGCCCAAGAATGACCGAAGGGATGATTTGCCATCTTTAGCCATACGGCGTAGAGGCTGCTTTCCAACGGTAGGACCATAAGACACTGCAGGCTGAATTGCCATGACTGCTCTGATCCTGTCTTCGATGATGGATAGGCCTGCTTCAGATATGTGATGTCCGATAAAATCTATAGATTTGACGAACAACTCCACCTTGGAAGGCCTGATGAAAAACTAGTGATCTCTGCAACGCTGGAGGAACTGTCGAACATGCTTCACATGACTGTCAAAATCTGGACTGTATACGATAGTGTCGTCCATGAATATGACAAGGAACTGGTCGATGAAGTCGAAAAATGCCCGATTTCCTACACGAAGTGCTGTTGCAGGGGCATTGGTCAATCCGAAAGGCATAACTGTCCATTCATAAGAACCGTATCTGGTGCGAATATCAGTTTTATGTATATCATCCGGATGAATGGGGATTTGATGAAAGAACTGGTTGAAATCAAATCTACTGAACCATCTTGATCCCTTCAGCTGCTCTAGTAGGGTGTCATGTGGTGGTAGTGGATACGTGTCCTTGATGGTGATGTTATTCAGGGCACGATAATCGCAACACATCCTCCACTTTCCCCCTGGCTTAGGAGCGAAAATGATTGGGCATCCATATGGCGATGATGATGGACGAAGGATACCCAACTCGACATATTTGATGATTTGCCGTTTGAGTTCCTCCATCATGGGTGCCGGAATGGTGCGTACTGGCTGTGAAGGAGGCTTATGTCCAGGTTCGATGTCGATTCTATGATATCCACCTTCAAACCGCTCTGGCCTATGACCAGCCGGAAGATCCTCTTGGAAAACGTCTGAAAAGTCTTCTCTCACTTGATCACGTGCTGCTGTGACCTCGGGGTCTTCCATTGTGGTGTCTGAGTCTGATGTTGCAAAGACCAATTCACCATCGACCTCGGAGAGGAAAAAGAGATATGCTACGGCTTCTTCAGCCGAACCACTGGATCGAATGCGACGGAGATGTTTTCTCATAGTGGTGGCACTGACCAATTCCATTTCAGGAAGGCCATCTGAGTCTGGAGTCTGCTCAACTCTGGACAATACTGTGCGAATACTGGAGCCTGATGAATGCTTCCTAGTGATCGTCAGATTTTTGGTCCGAAAGTCAATATGTGGATTCCTCCTCTCCAACCAATCTTGACCCAGAATGACAGTGAATGGTTTCATGTCAATGATGTAGAGATCTACTGAATCCTTATACTTGCCCAGCGTGAATGTAGCATTGGGAAGATAGGATGTACAGGGTAATTGGCTTCCTCCAGCCAACCCCACTGAGAATGATGATGAATCTGATGGTGATATACCCAGCTGAGAAGCAAATTGTCTGTCGATGAAAGATGATGTGGCTCCTGGATCAACCAAAATGTGAGTATTCTGTCCATGAACTTTCCCCTTGTACAGCAACAGCTTTTTTTGCGATTTCAGCTGTGCTGTCTGAGATTGCATCTGTGCGATGTTTTCTGTGGGATTATCCATCTGCTGAAACTGTAGTGTCAGTCTGGATAGGACTTCCTCTGAAATACTCTCAATCTGGCCACTTGCTTCAGTGGCATTTTCCGGCTGATCTACCCTCGGGGTGCTCTCATCACCGGTACTTGTGCAGTACCCGGAGAGTTTCCCTGAGCTGGAGCTGCTGGAACTGGAGCTGCTGGATCTGAAGTTGCAACTGCTGCATTGATACTATGCTGATTTTTTAGTTCCTTGACCAGGGTGTTGATTGTGTTAATGAGTTTGTTAGACCCATCTTTTGCACCCTGATTCTTCTGTGTCTGTCTCTGATTCTGAAAGGGATTCTGTGCTGGTGGCTTGCCTTTTATCTGCTTTCCATCATTGGTAGTGGTGGCCCAACAATCCTTCTCGATGTGACCAGGTCGATCACAACGATGGCAAGTCTTATTCTGATTCTGTTTCTGTGATTGTCCTTTTCCTTTTCCTTTTCCCTTGCCTTTGCCACTTTTTCCTTTATTCCTATTCTGATTGGACTTCTGACTGTCATTCTGTTTCCAATTCTGATTTTTGGATCTGTCGTATGGCTTATTGCCACGTCCTCTGTCCTTATCCTTTTTGGCTGGCCCTCCAGATGACTGTTCCTTCTGCCCTCGATAATGAAGAGTCTCTGATTGCTTCGAATGAACGACATAGTTCAAGTCGAGCAATATCTGTGTGGTTAGTGACCACGACATATTATTCCTTTCTGTCTCTGTCAGGAATCGTAAATGAAACTGTCTGCGAAGTTCCGGATCTACGCTGTTGACGAATCTGTCCTTTATCAACACATCTTCCAGTTCAACTGCTGCCAGTGCAGCCAGTGAAGTGAATGTGCGTAGATAATCTGAAAAAGTCTGGTTTTCTTGTTTCAGTGACATTAGGTGTTTCTTAGCCACTGATCTTTTATGGGGGTTACCAAACTGTCTGAGGAAAATCTCTCTGATTCCTGCAAATGTGGCATCTGGTTGATTTGCCACGACCTGGAAATAGTGTCGATCATTATTCTGTATGAGGGGCAGGAAAACTGTGATCAGGTCTTTATCTGGAACTCCTGGATACGTGAATTGGAAGTATCTATCCACGGTTTCCAACCAAACCTCTGCGTCCATTCCTGATTTGTACTGGTTTGGTGGTGCCATTTTCACTTTGGGAACCAAACTGGATGGAGATGGTGCTGGTGCTGTATCTGGATCTGTGAAAATCATTGGAGGATTGTCTGCAGTATATTCTTCATCTGGTTCCTGAGGCTCGTTTTCAGGATCTCGATATCTGCTCATATCAGGCTTCATTCGGCCGATATTGTCGAAGAACCCTATCTTGTCGAATCTGGTCTGGGTATTATCATAACCAGCGTGCCATTTCGGGATCTTGAAACGACTATATGCATCATATGAGCCTAAGATGTCAAAGAACCATGTAGACGGATCTGCATTAATGGGTGGAATATCTGGATCTTCTGCTTCTGCCATCTAATAAAGACAAAACACAACACCAAAATCTCTTCAGCTAACTGAGTGTGTGAAGATATATATATACCTATGTTATATATGGTATATCTGTATATTATGATGAGGTTATACATGTACATATCCACCCTCTTCCCCCCTCAAGGAAGTGTGTGATACAGTGGCAGTTGTCAATTGCCAATACCTCATTCAGCATGCATTCCTTATAGGAATCAGCTGTTACAGTTTTAGGGTTGCAGCCCTACAGTCCTTGGGTTGTTGCCCTGCAGTTTTTGGGTTGTTGCCCATAGTATTATCATGTCTATGATGATTTAGCATGATACAATAATGCCAAAAAACGAAGTTCTTCGAAATAAAACTGGCATTTTGGGCATATATAGTTACAGTGGCCCTGTTACTCAATACAGTGTTTAGGGTGTTACTTGATATCAGTAACCCTAATACAGGTAAAAAATAAGCAGTATAACGTTTTTGCAAAGATTTTTAAGCAAAACTGCATTTAATACCCACATAAACGTAAAGTGTTTTTTAGGAGGTACGTTACACCCTGTTACACACATTTAATTTTAGGGTTGTTACAGGGCGTTACACATGCTGCATAAATCAGGGATTGATATTTGATATATAAACATTCATTTTATCAAAAAAATCAATCCGAAATTTTCAAAATGTGTTTTACGTACAGCATTTTGAGCGATTTATTGCCATAGCAATAGCGTTACCCATATATATTCAACACCTAATATTTTAGGGTGTCACACTGATATGACATGTGTCATTATGATTTTCTGATACCTTAATAGGTATAAAATCATAATCTTACATAAAATGGGCACACATTTTTCATTTTGAAATTAAACGTGGAGCTTTTTCACCCATTTTATAGCTTTTTTCAGCTGTCTGAAATATTGCTGTGGTGACATATTTCAGTGTAAATGTGAAATGTAAGTACAGAATCATTACAAGGAACTTCACTTTTGCATATGACATTTTTTCATAGCAAATAAGTGAGTTGTGCTGTATATCAACATTTATAGTTGACAGCATTCTGGGTTTTACTGATTTAAACCCATGCACATCAAATGTACTTTTCTGATTTATGTATATATTAATCAACTTAAGTGGAAACACCCACTTTAGTGATATTTCTCAACCTATGATTTGTTTGAGCATAGGTCTGTGCTCTTAAGATTTATCAAAGTGATATATCTCATTTGGAACAAATCTGGACTTTGCTGGATACAATCACAGCAACTTCACACAACACATTTATGTGTGTGTGAATGTCCTTTATACTATTGTCAGAAATCATATGAAAACTGATCTGTATGTTACATGCAAATTGAGCTGATCAATTCTGAATCAACTATCATAATGCAATGTACTTGTTGTAGTTGCTCCAGCTGATATATGAGACGAATGGACAATGCTCAGCAGTGACCAGCTGCTTATTTGAGCATTGTATAATGCCTTCGGGTCTGGAGATATTCTCCATCCAGCCCTTCAGCATGGTTTCTTATCCTGTTCCCTTATGTATCGCCATCACTTGACATCCAGCTCGCACATGTGTTAGCTGGATGGTACTATGCATTATGAGTTAATATGATATTTGACCACTACACTTTCGAGTCAGTGTGTTGTCAACTTACATAGTAGTGTCAGTGACTTGATTATTACACTTGTGAATCAGTGCAATGTCATTATACTTTATGATATTAATACATAAGTTGCAGTGACTTGTGTATGCAATGACTTGTGTACGGTACTTTCTGATTGAGTACACTGTGTGTGTGTGTGTGTGTGTGTGTGATTTATGCACATCGTATCATCCTTCCATGCTGCCTTGCATCTGGGTTGGGAATATGTATGAGTTTGTGGTATCTTGTCACGGCCCCGCCCTGCTCTTGATTTGCTTTTCACATCCACTGGGATGATGATGGGCTGGCTTTTGTTGGCCGATCTCATGCCGTTCAGTGTGATTTATGCTACTACACACACTTGTATATAGGTAATTGCTGATTTATTGCATTATACCAAGTTGATTATTCACATTGGATGATCTGCATACCACTCACAGAGTATATCTAACATGATGTATATCAGCTCGGTTAGTAATTGTAATCCTGCATATCTCATCTGCAGTGATGAGTTGCTTGGGTATATTTTACACATGGTTCCGGTGAGCATTCCTTTCAGTGATCCACAATAGAACAGTATATCCATCCCAAATCCTGCGTCAGGATATACTGAGCTAATTATTGTGTTAAGACCACTGAAGAGGCACCTTACACCATATGGGTTCAAATATAGTTTACATGCACAGCAGGTATGCTTATGTGCAATGTCTGATGCATTGTTATATGAGAACATATATACCAGCTGCTATCGTGGTCAAGCTGGTTTATGCATGACAGCTGCTATCGTGATCAAGCTGAATGCATAAATGTATGAACATGTCAATGTATACAAAGTGAAGTCAAACTGCATGATATCACTGCACAGTATAGTAATGAATGGTGCATGCACTTGGTATATACTGAATGATTAGTATATACTGCAAGTGTGTGTGTGTGTGTAGTGCTGCAAGTATTATAATTACTGCACACTCATATGATTTTGCTGCACACTATGATATTTGCTGTAGACACGTATATGATTGCATAGCATCCACTTCATCTGTTGTCATACTGAGTGTGTGTGTGTGTATGTAGCTACTCACACAGCATATAGTATACACTCACGATTGCAAGCTTGTATGTGAATTTGATAGTGAATGAGCATCATCGTTTATGTGCGATAATCACAGATATTGTAACATGCTGCATTTATGTATACCATCATCGCGCGTCATCTGTTATGATGCGTCTAGCAGGTGTATACATATACTGTCAAGCAAAATAATCATGCGCACGTCAACAAGTGATTTTTGCGACCATTTGAAATAATGATTTTTCGATGACGAGATCAGTATGCGCATCAAAAACTGCAAACTGCGATCTATTGCGACTTTGATGAATCGCTGATGTGCGCGCTGTGAATAGTGATGATATCTCGTCGCAGAGATGTACGGCATGTGATACGAATGCCATTTTGTATACGAAGCATACACTGATGACGAATTGTGCATCTGCGCGTCAGTTTGTCGAATCTCGAACAATTTTGCGAATGATGTCAGCGCATATGTGCGATCGGCATGCTGTATGCACACCTTCTCGCGCTGTTATCTTTGACGGCGTGTATGTGAACAAATGCGATTGCGACGATGTCTCCTCGCGCACTGATTTCGCTGTTTATTCCGCAGCGGTCGATACTATGCGAAATGTGTTGATATATGTGTGACTGCGACGCCTGTTTGAAATATGCGATCCGCAACCTGCGCACACAAAATTCGATATCTCTACTCACTGCACTCACACTTTATGCGTCCTCAGTTCGTCGCCTTGACGAGTCGGAGAATACCACTCTTAAGGGTTCGCTTGGAAGCGATATGATATATGATATATAGCGAGGCTATTATGGAACGTTAATAGCTCACGCAGAGTCTGTGTGGATATGAGTGCAGTGCTTCTTCAGAAGTGACTGCTGTAGCTCAACGCTACCTCATTTACGCAATGCCCCGCATCTCATAGATGCCACCACAATTGGGTTGTGAACCCAAGGCATTGGTTGAACAATCAGTATCGGCTGAACGAATAAGCCATATGATACTCGCATGCTTGTTCAGAACATGCTAGAAGCGAAGATGAGTTTTCTCCGAACACTTTCGGTTCTTCAAGACTTCATCTTGCTTTGTCATCTCGATGCCACAACCTGGCCTCTCGATGACAGGTGTCACTCAAGGTGAGTGAATGACAAATGGTATGACTGTACATGTCATAGTCGACCGTACTGACGACTGTCTGTCATTATAATATATGACATGGCACGACATGACATGACATGACATGATATGACATGTCTGACAGGTATGACATGTCTGACAGGTATGACATGTCTGACAGGTATGACATGTATGACAGGTATGACATGTATGACACATATGTCATCGGTCATAACCCTGACAATATATTACAAGTTTGAAGGTCTTTCGAGAACGTTAAGGCGATGGCTGATTTTGTTTTTTGGGGTCGTAATAAATCATGGAAAACAAAATCAGCCTACGAACTTGTCCTAGCCGTTTGAGGCTCAAACCTTACAGGTTCATTGAGGAAAATGTGCCGATGAGATAAGTTCGATGTGGTTGAGTTTCATCCCAAGCAAGGTTGGTTTAGACCAACCTCGACTTCCACACCCCAAGAGGTCATGAATGCGCCATGAACCCAAAACCAAAACAGCCTAAGACTTATGTCCACTCAATGCTCCTCATACTTTGCATAGATGCCAAGGATGCAAACGTGAAATATATACGATAAGTTCGATATGGTTGGGTTTCATCCCAAGCAAGGTTGGCATTCGCCAACCTCGACTTCCACATCTCAAGAGCGCGCGTCCCTCCTCGCCAACCGGATACCTGCGACATGACCTGCGCACACATAGTATCATAAGTTTACACATTATGATAAGCGAACTGAAAAATAAAAGTAGCCGAGCACTTTGGAAATCCCTGCGTGTATCACAGCAGTCACAGCACCGTTCGCCCCATGAGGCGGCGGAACGTTGAAGAAATTGCGTACTGTAGCTGAAGAATTTTACGATGCAATTGCGGATTGGGATGGGTCAACGAAGAACGAGTGTCACAGTAACGAGTACTGTAAGCAGTCACGCAACGGCATCGGCAGCGCAGCGGCAATGGTGTCCGCGATGTCGATGTGACATCACATGTGTTCACCGTCTGCTGCCGGCGACGTTCATTGTGGTCACTGTCTCACGCGATAGACGCAGCCGTGACATGCAATCATCGGAAAATTGGACGAGTTCCCAGCGCCCGTACCCTGTCCCTTCACATTATGCATCTGGATGACGATGGCTGACGTTCCCCCGAAACCACGCTTTTCGTGGTTTCGCGAAACCACGGTTCAGAATTGTCTTACGTGATGGGACACGTCGGCAGACAGGCTGTCGCGGACGTGTACACAATATTCCTTTCCAAAACCATGGTTTTGGAGAAAACCATGAAAACCGAAACTGTGGTTTCGCGAAACCACGGTTTGGAGGCTACTTATTGGGTACACGATCAAAAAAATGCACAGGAGCGTGGGATCGAACGATCTGCCCATCATGTCCGTGAACGCAGTGATGACAGTCGGGCCAAAACCATGGTTTACAAAGTAGCCACTACAGTACAGTACAGTAAACCATACTTCTCATAAGAAGTATCACAATTCCAATTGGGATAGATGGGACAAACGCAGGAAGGCCAATTATCGTGATCGCCAGTTGTACGCGTCAAGCGAAGGTATCGCCCGGTTTTCTGGCCGGCGCGGGTTCTTGAACGATGAGCGTTTCCGCAGCTCTCCTGATGACGTGACGTGACGCGACGGCATCGGCAACGCAACGCCGCCCAGCGGGGACGGTCATGACCCCGCTCGCCGGCATGCCGATAACCAAGTCGATAGACGTCCTATCGACAAGATGAGCGTCCTTGACGAACATACGATAGGATTCCTACTTTTTGTGCACGCATAGTTTCACTATCGAGTGTCACTGTAGCGTTGGGCTCAAGAGAAGAGAGATGAGATAGCCATCCATCATCGGGTTTCTTCGTCGCCACCGCAACCTAAGAGGGAACGTCTGCTTGTATTATTCGTGATGGCATCATTCTGATACTTTGGAAAAAGCCTTGACTGAATCTCTTTGGAAGCGCCATGTCGTCGTACGCAAGCGGTGCCACCACCGCTGCTGACATCTTGTGAGGACACTTTTCTTTGCTAGGCAAGGATGCTTTCCGCTTGGGCTCGGAAAATCGTGTCCAAAAAAAAGCGACGCTTTCAGGACGGCGACTTCGACTTGGATCTTACATATGTAACCGAAAACATAATCGCTATGGGTTTCCCTGCCGGAGACGAAAGCTCTGGCTGGTTCGTAAAGATGGAAGGGTTTTATCGTAACCACATGGAGGAGGTCGTTCGTTTCATGGACTCACGCCACGCTGGACGCTTTAAGATTTATAACTTGTGCTCCGAGCGTAGTTACGACGCCTCCAAGTTTGACGGCCTTGTGGCATCCTTTCCTTTCGACGACCACAACTGCCCTCCCCTCCGCTTGATTGGCTCATTCTGTGAGTCCGCCAAACAATGGCTCAAAGGGGGAATGGATAACGTAGTTGTAGTCCACTGTAAGGCTGGAAAAGGTCGGACCGGGCTTATGGTGTGCTGCTTGCTTCTGTACATTGGATTCTGCAAGACTATGGACGAGGCGATCAAGTTCTACAACAACCGCCGAACAGAAGATGGCAAAGGGGTGAATCTTCCCTCTCAGCTTCGATACTGCCGCTATTACGAGTCTTCAGTGCAATATGATAAAGCGGTTGAGCAAGGTGCCAAAAGAATCTTGACGGAGCCTCGAGTTCTAAAGGAACTCATCATTCATAACTGTCCCGAATACATTAACCCAGGGTTGAAAATTACATCAGACTCTGTTGACGTGCTCTTTCACAGCAAAGACCCTTCGGACGTCTGGCAGGGAACTTTTGGACCTCAAGGGAAGCTCACATTCGTGCCCCAGCGGAAGCTTGTTTTTCACGGCGACTTCAAGTTCCAGTTTCTCGACCGTGGCGGGAACTTTTACTTCTGGGCACATACTGATTTTATCGGAGATCGGCTGTGGCTTACGTCGGATCAAATCGATCACTATCGCCGTCGCCGTAAGTTTTGTCCCAAGTTTGAAATTGAGCTGGTGCTGGATGCCCTACCACCTCCCGAAAGCGCGAAGGCTGCTGCAGACTCGAAAGATGTAAATGAGGAGGTTGCGCCTCTGGATGAACATGCCCAGACCTTGAAAGGGTTATGCGACTTGGGCTTGGACTCCGTCATCACAAGCGGTTTGTCTCGTGAGGACTGTGAAGACGAAACTGCATATCGCTCACTTGGAGCGCCATGCGAAGAGGTAAAGGGACGTTCTGAGGAGAACGGGCCAACAGCAAGAGGACTGGGCCCTCCTTGGAATGACAAGGAAGCTAACACATGCAATGCAGCAGTGGCTGAGGACGCAACGTCCGATGCACCAGCGGCCATCTTCACTTCAGTCGACATACCTTTCAAAACTGCGATCACGGTGGCAGGGGCAGAACTGCACGAGGTGCCTAAGGCTGAGGAGCAGGCGTTTGGAAATGTTGCAGAGGTGGAGCAAGTTACTAACACAACTACACTTTTGGAAGAGAGTGCTGAAATGTCGGAGGCGCCCGCTGCTGGACAGGAAGTGGCCGATCTCCCTGAGGCGTCTGCAGGTCAAGAACCCGCTGACCTATATGGTGCGTCAGCAACCGAGGAGAAAGTAAGCTACGAGTCTGAGAGCCCTGCAGCTGAGGAGAAAGAGCCTGATTCTCCCGTGGATATTGAGGTGGTTACTGAAGGACCTAGCGATATGTAGGATGGACAGAATGCTTGCGGAAGCTACGAGGCAGTGGGCAGTGAGACTTCTAAAGTGGATGTTTTTCACCACTTGCACGCTGTGGTGCGGTGCAACAAATGAACAGTAGTGACACGGCTTCCCAAACCATTGGATATGTAGAAAAGTTCAAGATGCTTCAATATATCATTGGACTTGAATTCAAATTTTATTGCGTCTAACTATTACAGTTGTATTTTGCAAGTTTAGGTGCCCCCAATGCAGCAGTTTTAGTCCAGACTGTCATTGGACATAGCTTTGTTGAGGACTTCGGAAAAAGGTTGATGTCCAACTGGTTTTCCTTGTTCTCCAATTGTATACTGTGCCCAAGAATCTTTTGATGAATATGGGTGTATAAAAAGCCCCTCACAAATGGTTTGTGAACATCAAGAGCTCGGGACCTTTCTTGGTACCTTCGAGAGTAAATATAAGTTGATGGTAGAGAACTGTTTGTCAATGCTTATTTTACCTTCGTTTTATGATTAAAGTTTTGTAACGCATGCTTTTCCCGCCGCATGTAATAGAGAGTGAGACTACATGCATTTCATTGGATTATGTGCCATGCGTACCTGACAAACTATTAAAGGTTTTAATTTTTCTGGGAGCAAATTTTGATTGTTTCCGGAACAATTAACTTTTGATTTTCCCCGTAACAATGAATTTTGGCTACGGACACGCATATTTAGGGTTTAGTGAGAGTTTATGGGGTTTATCCAGTAGCCAGGCACCCGCCTAAAAACCTAACACTAAACCCTACATATGCTTTCCCATAGCCAAAATTCATTGTTACGGGGGAAATCAAAAGTTAATTGTTCCGGAAACAATCAAAATTTGCTCCCAGAATAATATAGTTCCAACTATTAATTGCGGTCGTTAATATTTGCGTGCCGTGAACTTTAGAAGTTTTGAGAGTGATAGGTGTTGAAATTTTGATGAGAAGTTTGTTTTATGCATGGAAATGGACATGTGAAATATCAGCCCCCCTAGGGACTTGTAGTGTGCATATATTCTTATATATTGTGGTTTGTAAGGTATATATCAGTTGAAAAAATCAAAATTGCGAAAGTCGTGCTATTTCTAGAATTTCGATTTCGATGTTGTTTTGATAACACTATGTCGGTACAACGTCATAAACTTTTGGGTGATGATGATGCGCGGCAGTGTCATCCAAACCAAGGGACGGTATCGATTTTTTTTTGTGACAATCGATTAACTCTAATAATATGAAATATTGATCATACAACTTTTCTATCGAGAGTGGATATGATAAAGCGATCACCTATCGAGAGATGAATCAACATTGATTTACATATCGAGAGCTATCCCTGCTTATCTCATATCGATAACTTCGATACCTCGATATCTATCATAGATTTTGTTAGATATATCACTCAGCCAGTGATATAACTACTCAAACGAGAACCCTGAAGCAGGGGTCGTATCAGAACGGTCACTCAAACTCTGAATAATAAACGGATACCCCGATCACGAATACTTCTCGAGGTGTTAGGTTTCGGCCTACGGGTGACGGTCACACTGACTACTATAGGAGGTGACCGGTGACAGTTTTGGTGGTCACCGTGTCACTTCCAGCACACCACCTATCTGAGGACAATGAACGTGAAGGTCGCCAGAGCATACAACCTGATGGAAACACCGAAATGCTTCCAGTATAATTATATTGTTGATCAGACAATATAATTATATCGGGCAACAACCTCCCGGCGAGATCCAGACGGGACTCGAACCTGCATGCTCAAGGTGCAAAGTCCAACACACAGCGCCCTACGCCGTAGCGCTATGTCATCAGATCTGGCGCTATGTGTTGGACTTTGCACCTTGAGCATGCAAGTTCGAGTCCCGTCTGGATCTCGTCGGGAGGTTGTTCCCCGATATAATTATATTGTCTGATCAACAATGTAATTATACTGGAAGCATTTCGGTGTTTCCATCACAACCACCGCAGAGGAGTAATGCATGTAATGTGGGATAATCCCAACGGTATAGCGATCACAACAGTGAGGGCGGTCATAGATATACCAATACCAGTGTGGGCGGTGCCGGTGAGGTCTTCTCCGTCGGTGTCCAAGGGCTCCCGAGCCTGGAGGGTCTCGAGTGTGGAGGGATATGGAGGGAGAGGGTAACGGGTGGAGAAGCCAACGGTGGGTCTCACAGGGTTGAGGGGAGTGGTGAGCTGGGTCACAAGGCTGAGGGCCAGGGTGAGCGGTGGGTGAATGAAGGATGGGTTCAGATTCAAAGTCAGAGTCAGAGTCAGAGTCAGAGTCAGAGTCAAAGTCAAAGTCAA
>LGRX02019683.1:0-18542 GCA_001247695.2 Cymbomonas tetramitiformis | reverse complement strand
AATCACTTGATGAGGGGTGTACCGCGTGGAGGCACCCGTGATTCACTTGCCCAAGGTTGTACCGTTTTACTGTTGTGTTATACAGTTTGTACTCAAAGCTACTTGATAGGCAGCGGTCACAGGTTTGTGGACAATTCTCTAACAACGCAATCTCGCCGGTGAAACTCTAGTGGTAATTGCCACCATATCGACCTGAGCCTTTGCCCCTGACCGTGACAGTGTCGGTTGGTTTGAGTTGTGCGAAGGTTGCGGACATCCTGACCAAACCACAAGTAGGGGTCCAAGCCGACATGGACTCAGCTCTGTTCGTTTGCACTTCTGCAAAAGAACTTCACGCAATACTCCTGTGTGGGCACACTACGAAAATAGTTTCAACAATTCCTTCAATCAATTCGTTAATGTCTGATACCAAGGTATGAGTCAATCACACAATTCCACTCCGGCAACCCAAGGTAAGACCCAACCATAATGTCACACTATCAAATCAGCAGCCCACGACAAGTCTCCGCCGCAATCCTGCGTTTTCGCTACGGCAGCCCGTGGCGAATCTCCGCCAAAAACACAATATTTCAATCCGGCAGCCCATGGCAAGTCTCCGCCGCATTCTCACACTTCCACTCTGGTGCCCATGGTGAGGCCCCAATACAATCTCACGCTTTCACTCTGGCAGCCCATGGCAAGTCTCCGCCGCACTCTCACACTTTCGCTCCGTCAGCCGATGGCAAGTCTCGGACACACTCTCACACTTTCCCTCCGTCAGCCGATGGCAACTCTCCATTGCACTTGCACTCGCCGCAAAAAATCATGGCGAAGTTCCCCGCCGCACTCACAATTTGCGCTTCGGCAGCCCATGGCAAGCGTCCATCGCTGTCTCGACACTTTTGCCCGAAGCTCATGGCAAGTCTCCGCCGCGATCTTTCATTCCGCTCCCACAACCCATTGTAAGCCTCCGTTGCACCACACTTTTTTGCTCCGCCGCAAGGGCAAGTCTCCATCGCATTTCACACTTTCGCTCCGGCAGCCTATAAGTAAGTTTCCGCTGCACCCGCACTTTCGCTCTACCAGCCTATGGCCAGTCCGCGTACCCGCACTCACTTCGGAAGCGCGTGGCAAGTCTCAGCCGCAATCTCGCACTCGCTCCGGCAGCCTATAGCAAGTTTCCGCTGCAATCTCGCACTTTTGCTCCACCATTCAGCCCATGGTACCACCTCCCCACCTCCCCACCTCCCCCACCGCCGCCTCCTCTCCCGCCACCGCTCCGTTCCATCTCCTCCACCCCCACCCTTTCCCAGCAGCCCATGGTAAGTCTCCTCGCCGCACCTGACACTTTCGCTCCACCAGCCCATGGAAGTCTCCGCCGCACCTGGACACTTTCGCTCCACCAGCCCATGGCAAGCCTCCGGAACCGCACTTCTTTTCGTGCCTCCACCTGACCCATGGTGCAAGTCTCCACTGCAACTACATCTTCGCTTCACCAGCCCATGGCAAGTCTCCACCGCAACCTCACGTTTTCGCTCCACCAGCCCATGGCAAGTCTCCGCCGCACTATTACATTTTCGCTACGGCAGCCCATTGCATGACTCCGCCGCATTCTCACAGTTTTGCTTTGGCAACTCATGGCAAGTCTCCATTGCAATCTCGCACTTTCACTGCAGCAGGCTATGGCAAGTCTCCACTGCAGTCTCACACATCCGCTCGGGCAGCCCATGGCAACCCGCCATCTCATAGTTTTGCTCCAGTAGCCCGTCGATCGCAAGTCTCCGCTGCAGTCTCACACGTCCGCTCCAGCAGCCCATCGATCAAGAGCCCAAGAATCTTTCAATGGGAGAATTTTTGATATCAAGGTACGAAGCGCTCCAACGCTTATGATGCAGATTGATCTCCGGGGTAAGCTCTTCAAACGCAATGCTACACCAAACATACAATTCCCTTAGGTGGTTTATCACCACAGGTGTGGCACAAGCATTTTCTTGAGGTCTCGCGTCCAACAAAATGGCGCATCCCTCCCAAAGAGTTTGAGACACCTTAGAAGGGAACTCACCAATACTGTGCAGGCGCCGAGAGAATTTGCGTACACCACTTGGCGTGTCGAGCTCTGGACCTTGAGCACGTAACTCCGATATTGCTATCCATGCACACGATGTGTTTAAGCGCATACCATCGGCCAATGAGGTGATTTGCAAATTGACGTAGCGGATAAGAAGGCTTGAAGGCATGATGTGCTCAGACTCCCAATTGGATTTTGTCAATAACCTTTTATGATTACTCACAGCAGCTGTTGAGTCGACTCCCGAGGACATATTCGCTACCTGCTTGCCACCACAGCAGGCCTCAAACATCGGAGCACCCCCGTGTAGTGCTTTGAGGGTATTTTTGCTGGCTCAACTTTGGAATTCAACGATGAGCGACCATGCTCCAAGACTCTCAATATTCAGCAGGCCTTGTGACTATGCGGCCAAGTGTTGGGGGTACATAGCTTGGCTCGGAGACTACTTAGTACAGTAATACCTAACCTTTAAGAAAATTCAGGCCAACAACTTTTTATATGGAGTTACTAAATGTGCGGGTATTGTATTAAATATGATGAAATTTTGAAAAACGTTGGCTGATTCTTTAACGGAGCATTTCCTTAAAGGTGAGGTACTGCTGTAGCCAGGATCCGGGAGAAGAGGCTAGGCAGAAGAAGCGATAATCGGCCAATAGGCTCGGGGAGTAAGCGGCCAGGCTCCGGAAGCAAGTGGCCAACAGGGGCGCATACTCTGGGACTAAGGGGCCAAGCCCCGGGACTGAGGGGCCAAAAGGCTCGGGGACTAAGCGCTCATACTCTGGGACTAAGGATGTAACACACGGCAATTCGGAGGTACTGACCAAATGTACATAATAACCTGGATCCTCTTGAAGGGTGGCAATTGATTTTGCAAAGCAATTGTCCGATCATAGGAATGAAATTGATTTGGAATCGAGTAAAAAAAAATATAATTAATCGGATAGTACTTTCGAACTCAAAAAAAAATCACCAACGGTGTTAACACTTAAAAGGCGATTTTTCATATTATATAACTGATATGTGCAAGCTTGTGGGTTGAGCTCACTAAAAGGGGCATAAGGGGCACAACTTCCGCGTTACTCATCCATTTACGCCCATCTTGAAGAATATAAGAGATGGGTGGTATACCTACTCGTGGTTACGTTCCCGGGTTTTAAAACCAATCCGTATTATGCGCATCATCGCAGACTGCACCAGTCGTGGACGAGGCGTTTGCAGTGGAGCAGAGAAAATTCCTTATTTTTGGTATGGAAAACCGGTGATATTTGAGTGTTTGGGGACATTTTCTCAAAAGAAATAGGTTCGTATATGTGTACGCTCGATGGGGATACCATGTACGCCTCACCGGGGTGCCCAATGCTTCCACAATGTGCCGAATCTTAACTACATGTACAATAGCTGATATTCATGCTGTATTTCCCATATCGCCTTTTAAGTGTTAAGAGCCAAACAATTAGATAATCAATTCGATTATGGAATGACACGAATCGAATCGATTTCAAAATTGGTTACGAAAATAAAACTAGTTACCAGTCTTGATCCACGTAGGCCACAACATGTTGTTACTGTTGATTTCCCACAACTCCTTGGACTCAGAGACTTTGCTTGCTTGCCTGGCTTGTACCATGATATCATTATTTTTATCATGATCACATCACTAGTGTACCGGAATCTCCCTACCTGACTAGATGAATATGATTGTACTCATCTGCGAATGGCTTTCCAAGAATAACATTATGATTCATTGCCAACTCTTGGCAGTATAGGAAAAGGGTATTGAATTTGTTGTGAAAATACGTGAATGCTAGACGATATTTGAGAACTTTAAGGATAATTGCTTTTCTTTGACTGCACATTATTGTCTTACTAAATAGTGAATACACGGCAAGGGTGGCAATCGAGTTGTGATTTGCAAAGTAATAATTGTATGATTAATCAATTTCTTTTGCATTTCACATCTCATTGCCAACAGGCACACTGCATAACATTTCATTAGAAAATAGCTTTCTTCTTACATGCTTCTAGTGTGTGAGAGAAAATCTCTTTTTGGAATGTTTTTTCTAGGCTGATTCACAGCTTCACATGCTTTCTAGGCTGATACACAGTTTCTAAGGCAAAATGTTCAGAGTCTCCTGGGTTGGGTGGGTAGGGAAGGCAAAAGAACAGAGCCGCGGATTCCCGGAACGGTAAACCTAAATACTGTCGTGTGAGAAGCTGTCGATCTAAAATCAGCTAATGACTTTCGATCTGACGGCTCGGAAAACACTCGTCGATCTACCGGCACAGAAACCTCTAAAATTCTGCAAGCTCCAATTTAACCATTTCTTTTGCACTTCACATCTCATTGCCATGTAAGAGAGATCATCACGCCAGGCACACTGCTCCGTGCCAGGCTGTCGGTGCTGCCGCTGCCGCCACCTCGGAGTGGTCCACCCAAAGTACCTCTCCATGTGCTCGTCGGGGACAGCTGTCGGGTCAATGTAGGAGTGGATGGCCGAGGACAGCTGGGACCAGCCGCCCAGGAAGCAGCACCTCTCGAGCGCCGCGCCCACACCGCGCCCACACCGCGCCCAATGCTAACTGCACCCAGTCATTAGCCTGCGCCGACCGGAGCTTACCATGCTCCAGCCTCCAGTAGCTGCCCTGCATCTCCGAGTCTGTCACCGGGCGCCGCCCCCAACAGGCATCTCGTACCTGCTGCCAGCGCTGCATGAGCCGCACCAGCCCCGCCACCCCTGCCGCCGAGATGGTGAGCCGCCTCCTGAGGCGCACATGTCCCCTGCCCTTCTCCCTGCGGAGACCCACGAAGACGTCACCGTCCGTGATGCTGATGTGCTCCCTGCGCATGGAGACGCCCGTCTCCGGCCGGCCGAAGGTGACGAAAGCAAACACCACGTAGGCCACGCCCTGAGCAGCTCCGTGGCCGCCCCGCCCACCAGCTCCAGCCCCAGCCCGTGCTCATGCACAGCCGAGACATGCCTGGCAGGCAGCCAGGTCCGCACCGTCTGCTCCTCACCCGCGGCCTCAGCCGCCTGCACCTGAAGGCGGGACATGCCCTTCACCGCCCAGGAGACCGCCCGGCCCTTGGCAGCCCCATATCTTCGCCCGGCCCTTGGGAACCCCATATCTTCGTGGTAGTTTTTGATGGCGGACAGGTAAGGCTGCATGTTGGACGCCTGCACCGTGCCCTTGTCCAACACGTGGGCAATGTACAGCCGCACCGTGGCCTCAGTTGCCGGAAGCCACTGTCTGCCCTCCGCCTCACAGAACGTCACGAAGGCTTGAGCCTTCGGCCGGTAGTTGCCCACCGTCTTGTCCCCCAATGTTGCCCCCTGCATCCGCACCGCCAGCTCCGTGAGGGAACTGTCCCCTAGCTCCCCCCTCCAGCGCTCCTGAATGGCTGCATCCCAGCCGGTCACCTCCTGCACCGCTGGCAGAACCACCTCATATCGCTCCTGGCTCATGTCCAGGTCCTCCTGGCCACCATCGCAGTAGTCAATGTGGGTCAGGCCGCCCGACTCGGTGCCTCCCACCGTGCCGGTGTACCAGGCATCATCCTGGGGCCAGTACACCTTCACCCTGCAGCCACTCGCCAGCCCCGTCCGCGGAGCCCGCTCGGCCGCCCGCCTTCCGTCCTGCACGTAATGGCTCACCGGGAGGCGGAGATGAGGAACATGATGCCGTCCCAGCTTGAGGCCCCGAGCAGCTCGGACCCTCCCAGCCGGGTGGGAGTAAAGAGGTCCCGGCACCGGGGCAGGATCACCACCTCGTCGGCCATGGCCTCCAGCTGCTGGAACCACATCTGCCCCGGCCAGTAGGGGGCCACCACCGTGGCGGCGCATCCTTCCTCCCGCAGCTTGTGCGCCACCTCGTCGAGCTGGGACCACGGGGGGTTTACCCAATTGACCTCTCCCAGCCATGAAAAGGCCAAAGAGTCCACGCCCTCGCACCCCGGATCGTGCCACTGTGCGTAGTAGCGTGGCAGCTGGGCGGAGAGCTCGGAGGCGAAGCGGTCCACGGTGTGCTTGTGCGATTCCCGCTCTGCCCACTGAAACCATCTGCGGTTCAGGCGCCAGTCGTCCAAGTCCCGGTCTCGAGACAAGCTGTCGGCACACTCGTTTGCCTCGCTTCTGATGTACCTCGCCTGGACCTCGATGCCGTTTAAGTCTAGCAGGATCCACAGGCACCGCATCCGCTGCATCAGCTCCGGGTTGCGCGACGTGAAGTGCGAGAGCATGGCCACCACCGCCTGGTTGTCGCAGTAGAGGCGCACCACCTTGCCCGTGAGCTCTCGTAGGAAGGATTGCACCGTTTTATAGACCGCCTCCAACTCCAAGTGCGTGATGTGGAGGTGCCGCAACTCGTCGGACCAGAACCTTCTTGCCGTGTGCTTGAGGTTCAGCACCCCGCCCCATGCGAACAGAGAGGCGTCGGTGTGCACCTTCACTCTCGTAGGGCTGCGCCAGATCTTGCGACCGTTCCACCGGCTCTGAGCCGGCAGCCGGAGCCACCACTCGATATCGCTCCACGCCTGCCATGTGAGCTTCACCTTCGCCTCCCATCCCCGCCGTGTGGAGAGCACGAAGTGAAGCTCCCTGAGATACAGTCTCGCCGGAGGGACTGCCAGATATACAGACTGGCAGAGCCCCGTGAACGCTGCCAGCTTCCGAGCTAGGAGCCACCTCCGCTGTCGAGACGCCTCACTGAGAAGCGCCTTGGATGCCATATGGATCTTCTGCAATCTCGACGGTGTCACGCGGAACTGTCCCGCCTTGAGATCCACCTCTAGCCCGAGGTGCTCCACCAACTACGTCGGCTCCCACCGCCCCTTCTTCTCGTTGCAGGACAACCCGAGTCTCGCCAAGACCCGAGTCGTCAACTCGCGCGCCCTGAGCGCCTCGATCCGGCTGCTTACTAGCAGCAAGAAGTCGTCCATGTAAGGGAGCACCCTGCTGGTGCTCCTCGTGTCCGCATCCACCAGCTCGTCTGCGAACTGCCCAACGCCTTCGCATCTTGCTTCCGCTTCGCAGCTTCCGCACCTCTCGTCAATCCGCCGCGGATCTCAGAGAACGTAGGCACTCCACGAGCACCTTCATGACCTTCACGAAGATTCTGGGTGAGTCGTTCCAGCCGAAGGGAAGAGCCCCGCACTGGAATAACTCCCCCCACACGTCGAACTGCATGTACTCCTGGAATGCGGGGTCGATCCCCACGACGTGGTAACCGTCCTGGAGATCGAAGCTGAAGCACCAGTCGTTCGGCTTGGCGAGCCGGCGCAGCTTCTTCAGCGTCTCCATCTTGCAGCGAGATTTGACGCAGTGCGAGTTTAACCAGCAGAAATCCATCACTAGACGCCACTTGTTCGTCCCCGGCTTCGGCACCAGGATACGTGCCGTCGCCTCCTCGCTCGTGCCCATGCGGCCGTTCTGAGACACCGCTCGGTCTCTACGGCCATCCACTCCAGCTGCGGAGGGGTGGCGTCGCCCAACGACACTCCGTGATCGAAAGATAGAGGCGCCTTGTCGATCCAGCGCATTCTTGCTCCTTTGCTGATCCACCCCATCACCTCTGAGTTCGCGCCAGCTGCGCGCCATGCCCCCCTTCTGCTCCGCACCCTTTCCTGCAGGGTGGGCTCTTTCCTTTGGACGCCCCGAGGGGCGGAAGGCGTCCAACATTCCCGATATTTGAAAGTTAGGTATGGGCTTGGGCGCCTCGCCCAAGCCCCGACTCTCTGTCGCCCTTGCCGCTGCCGCGGCCACCTTCGCCCTTTCCAGCGCCACCGCCCATTGCGCCTTTGCCTTTGCCTCCTTGACGGTCACGAAAAGTCGAAACTTTTGCAGTGGCCTTCCCGTGGGAGTTCATCAAGGCTTTTGACTTCTGGGCGTCAAACTCCTTCAACCATTTTGTGAGTACAGAGTCGCTCACCAATCCATGGCTGCCCGCGTACACCTTCTCCTCGATGAAGGCTAGTTTCGCGCGCAATGCCTCAGCTCCCCCGTGCGAGGTGGCGTCGGACTCCATGCTCGCTCTGAGTTGGAGCATGGTGTAGCGGTTGTTGAGGAGCGAAAAGACGCCAAAACGTGTTGTGGGCGACGAAGATCCGCTCGCTCAGCTCCTCCACCGTTGGAGGTTCGTTCTCATCTTGACACCAGTCAGATGTCGTCTCTGAGTACGCAATCGCGTCGTGCATGTACGATAGCGCAGGGGCGAGCACCAACTGTTCATATCGCATGGACGAGTTGGTGCGTTTGGAGAGGGCGTCGAAGGTCTTGTCGTTGTACAAGTCGTACATTTGCGGCATATCGCTCTCCTGTGTCGCTGGTCGCGTAGGAAAAGGATTGCCTTCAACGTGAGGGACATATCGGAGTTTTTTAAGTGCCTCCAATTCCGCATCACCGCTCTGAGCGGAACTACCAGCTTGCGCGACGGCTTTCGTGGCTGTCTCCTCTGCGACTTCCAATCTCGCTGCGAGAGTGTCCATCTGCTTCATCATGAGCTGCATCATTGAGCTCTGTTGCTCCAACAAGGCTTCCATCCCGGTCTTCGTAGCCGGTCGTTCCCCAGCCGCGCCAGAATTGTTCGCCGACGCGCTAGGCTCACCTTCTTGATCAGACATTGTCGGTGTTGTCAAGGTTCTAAACTTCCACGGTAAAGATAAAATGTGGGATAAATTTTTGCAGTGTGCCGCACTAAGAATTTCCGCGAGGAAGCTTCTTGTGAAGTTCTTTTGCGAAGGCAAAAGAACAGAGCTGCGGATTCCCGGAACGGTAAACCTAAATATTGTCGTGTGAGAAGCTGTTGATCTAAACTCAGCTGGTGACTTTCGATCTGACGGCTATGAAAACACTGGTCGATCTACCGGCACAGAAACCTCCGCAAGCTCCAATTTAACATTATTGGAATCAAATCGATTTGGATTTCACGCAAAAACTTATGAAGGTGATGATTCGTAGGATGATTACTTTCAAACTCAAAAACAAACACCACTGTTAAGAGCCTGACAATTAGACAATCAAAACGATTATGAAATGAAACTAATCGAATAAATTTCAAAACCGGTTACGAATATGAAATTAATTACCACCCTTGATACACGGTGAATCCGCAGTAGTGCAAGATTCGGTCAATATATTCGCCACATGTTCACTATACATGGAGATTATAAATGTATTGTTCAAATTGGAGTGCAACGGAATTTTTGTGGTTTCAGACTTTCGTAATCCGTTACTCTTGACACTGCAGAGCCGAATGACAGATGCAGCTCCGTGACCTGAACAGGATGTTACAAGTAGACACGAACCGACACTCCTGTCAGCTCTGTTCCTTATGCTCTTGCAAACAGGAACTTCACGGGTACCTACAGTACTCTGTGAGGCACACTGCAAATCAGATTTTGTAATTCTCTTTCACCTGTTTCCCCTGAAAACAGTAGAGTAGGTAGTGACTAGACCTCTAGGTTGTACGATTCCGATCGACAATCCCCAGTGAGACCGTGGAGAACGTCGTTGCTCCGGCTGCAGCTTCACGACGGTGACAGCAGCACGTTATTTTTCAACTTCACTGGCACCTCTGTAAATTTTAATGGTTGGGAATTCGAAGGGGAAAGGCTCGGAGCTTTTCCCTCCTGTCAAGGAGGCCATTCTCGACACAACCAAAGATTTCCCTCCCCTCCCTGGGAAGGCTGCCGGTGCTCAACCTCCGTCTCCTTCCCCGACCCAAGCTGTACAACCGACTCAGGAGAGCCTGCTGCAGCAGATCTTAGAAATTCAGAAGCAGCAGGCTGAAGATCATCGTGTACTACGTGAACAGCTTCATCGGCAGGTGCAGATCAACGCCGAGTTGGAGGCTAAAATCACAACGAAAGCGGGGTCGAAAGACTCAGATTCAGCAACGAAAACTGCTGAGCAGCTTTTGGAGAAACGGAAAAAGCTGGACCACGTCCCGGAGGCCTCCGTTAATCCATTCCCTGCACGACCGGCAACGTTGACAACGAGAATGCCGCAGTTGTACGATCTTCACGGAAACAAGACGTACGACGCCCTCAACAAAAAATCTAACTCTTCAATGAGGTACGAGTGTCTGGTTTTGGGGCCAGCACTCTCTTATCTGCACGACGTGGTGGCCGAGTGCAACGAAACTCTGGACGAGTCCGAGGACGGCAATTTGTCGTACGACGAGCTGCACAAACGCTTGCACGCGGTCTCCAACTCTGTCCACGGCGTGTACGCCATGCTTTGCAACCGGTGGACAATGCTGGAGCTGCGCGCGCAGCTGGAGCAAGAGCCTGGTTCCTCGCAGCGTGGAGGGAACGAGGCCTTGCGCGCGAAACTTCAGTTCGTGGAGAACAAAGTGTACCAGGCTGCGGACGGCGTGGTGGCGGATGAAGTGTTGCAACAATGGTTGAACGACTTCGACAAGTCCCGAGGAAAAGCTCTTCTGAACTCAGCAGCTAAGAACGCGGCGAACGCAGACGCGCGGTTTGGGCGAGATCAGCGAGACCAACGCTGGAAGGACAGGAAGAAGCATGACGAGGAGAAGGACAAGAAACCTTCTGGTAAAGGAGGAAAAGGCCGGGGCGGAAAGCCCGCGGCCGATGGTTGATGACGACTCCTTCGCCCCGGCCGGCGCAACAGCCCTCTCAGGGCGTTGGTCGGGGAAAGCTCACCATGCAGCAGATGGTGAGGCAGCGGAGGGGAGCATGGCGCGCGGCGGGCGCCAGTTCAGAAGTCATGCAGTGGATTACGCACGGGGTGAAGTTGAGGTGGAAGCGCGGGCCGCCACCTCCGTTCGACCACGGCGTTTCGCTGATGGACGCGACGCGTCAGCAACAAGTGTGGCTCGACGCGGAGAAGACAAGACTGCTGGAGAACGGCGCGTGGACGAAAGCAACGCGAAGATCATACGTTTCACGAGCTTTTTTGGTGCCAAAACCAGGTACGAACAAGTGGAGACTTGTGGTGGACTTTCGATGGCTGAATCAGTGGTGTCTGCGGAGCAGGATCAAGATGGAGACGCTGAAAAAGTTGCGCAGGCTGGCGAAACCGGGAGACTGGTGTTTCAGCTTCGACCTGCAGGACGGTTTTCACGCTGTGGGAATTCACCCAGAGTTTCAGCGTTTCATGCAGTTCGATCTCCAGGGGGAGTTGTTTCAGTGCTCAGCGATCCGTTCGGGTGGAACGACGCGCCGAGGGTGTTCTGCAAGTTCGTACGCGTGATGGTGGAGGCTCTGCGTTCACCGCAGGCAGCAGAAGATCGACGGGAGATCAGGAGGCTACGGGTTCCGTAGTACGACAGCGGTGGTCTGTTCGTCGCAGGGCAGGTGGCGCCAACGAGAACGCGAACCGTCACAGCGGGATGCGGGTGCTACCGTACATGGACGATTTTTTGGTGCAAGTCGACTCGCAGCGAGAAGGCTTTTTGCGCCGAGAAAAAGTTCAACGTGTGCTTCATCGACTGGGCCTACAGCGAAACGAGAAGAAGGGCCAGTGGGACCCGGTGCAGGTGGTGGAGCATCTCGGCCTGGAGGTGGATCTCAAGCTGGGACAGTTTCGTGTCACCGAGAGGCGTGTGCAAAAAATTCACGCCAAGGCGAAGGAGATCCTGTGCGATGCAGCGAGAAATCGGAGGTGGATCCCGGCCAGGAGGCTAGCTGCTTTCACCGGTCTCTGTCAATCGGTGTACCTCGCAGTACCGGCAGCAAGACTCTACCTGCGGGAGCTTTACTTCGTGCTGGCGGAGAAGCGCAGCTGGGGAGCGAAGGTGAAGATCTCTCGTGCTGCTTGGGGGGACTTAGAGTGGTGGTCCCGGCTGCCTGTGATGAGCAGGTGGAACGGGCGCAAGATCTGGAGGTCCCCGACGAGAGCGAAGTTGCACACGGACTCTTCGATGACGGCGTGGGGAGGCGTGCTGAACCTCAAGTTCCCCCCGAGAGGTTTTTGGCCGGACGAGATGAGGAGCTGGCACATCACGCACCTAGAGCTCGAGGCCGTGTACAAGACCGTGCAGGCCTTCCTGAAGGAGCTCGAGAGCAAAGACGTACGGCTTTACTGCGACAATCAGGCAGTGGTGGCGATGCTCTCTCACTTCACCTCCCGGAACCCGGACTTAATGAGGAGAATGAGGAGACTCTGGTCGCTCCTCGACTTACACGACATCGAGTTACAAGCTCGTTACATTCGCAGCGAGGCCAACGTGTGGGCCGACAACTTATCTCGTTGCGAGGACCTCGACGACTGGAGGCTGAATCGGGAGTGGTTCGTGTGGGCCAACGAGCAGTGGGGGCCCTTCACGGTGGACCGGTTCGCTTCCGAGATCTCAGCTCAGCTGCCACGTTACTACGCAGCGTGGAGAGATCCGAGGTGCGAAGGCGTGGACTCCCTGGCGTACGACTGGCGGGGGGAAAACAATTGGGTGAACCCCCCGTGGGCGCTGTTGGACGAGGTGGCGCACAAGCTGCGGGAGGAGGGGGCTGCCGCCACGGTGGTAGCCCCGTACTGGCCTGGCCAGTCTTGGTTCCGGGAGCTGGAGGCGCTGGCCACCGAGGTGGTGATCATGCCGAGGCGCCGGGACTTGTTCACTCCGAGCAGGCTGGGAGGGTCCGAGCTGCTCGGGCCCTCAAAATGGGACGCGGTCATGTTCTACATCCAGGCAAAACAGTGAGTTATCTCAATCCTGAGGAGCACAGGAACTCTTCGACGTGTACGACGCCTAGCCAGGTGACCGTGGGCACGAAGATCGAGGTGTTCTGGGAGGACGATGACTGCTTCTACCCGGGTGTGGTGAAGAAGTTCAACGAGGACGGCAAGGGCTACGTGTTGTACGATGACGGTGACGAAGAGACTCTTGACTTGTCGAAAGAGAACTTTAAGATCATCGGCAGCACACCTGTGTCGGAGCCGACGGACAAGGCAGCGGACACGACCGAGGAGAACATTGACTGCGGAGGCAACTACGAGATCAACAAGCGCGGCGGCGCAGTGGAGAACTTCCTCACACTCTCACTTTGTGAGAGGTGGAGGAAGGAGTTGGGACAGTCCCGACTCACGGAGCTGGCAGTGAAGATGCAGCGGAAATCACTGCTGGACACGACAATGAGCAACTACGGCCCGAAGGCTCGGCGCTTCATTCACTTCTGTGTGCAGCAACGCCGGCCGTGGCTTCCGGCAACGGAGGCTACGGTAGTGTTGTACGTTGCAGCCGTACTGGAGGACGGGGGTGTTCGTGTTGCTTCAATGCAGCCGTACCTCTCCGCCGTCAACAATTACCACGAGGACCTGGGATTTCCCGGACCGGCGAAGGGTCGTGCTGTGACCCGAGCTGTGAAGGGGATGGCAGCCATCCAGGCAGAGGCAGCGGTGGAGGACGAGAACATCGAGACGCAGCGGACGTGGCTACCGGCAGGACACGTACGACGTGTACACGAAGCAGCGCTGAAGGTGACACCGAGATCATCGGGAGACTTGCAGTTGCTCCGAGCTTTTTCTTACGTGGTCATTGCCTTTGTGACCTTCGGCAGACCGGACACGGGGACGTCTTTGTCCCGGCAGCACGTTCAGTGTACTGACACCGACTTCTCTGGAGTGCTTCTCAAAGAGAAGGGTCGGAGACACCTCCGGACGAAGAGGCGTTTGTGCATCCCCTGGCGGGGTGTTGACTGGCTGCAAGAGCTGGTGTTGCACTGGCAACGGCACCGGGATGCAGCATGGAGCCGGACTTCGAGGACCCAGCCTGACTCCTACTGCCTACTGCCCGAGGACCCGAAGATCTTCAAGGCTTCGGTGGCAAATGACTGGATCAGTCGAGCTCTCTGCGAGCTAAATTTGAGACCTCCTGAGGGGGGTCACTTTTCTGCACACAGCACTCGGAAAGGTGCAACTACGTGTGCTCGAGCCGTGGGTGTGGCGATGGAGAAAGTGTGCTTCTTCGGAGGTTGGTCACAGTTCTCATCGGCAGTGCAGCACTACATCGACCCGACGGCTCTGAGGGACACAGACATGAACTTCTACTTCGAGTGGTTGACATGGTCACAGTGACAGGAATCAGATTTCCTTGGTGTGCCTCCACACATGATTTTTCTCATCTCTGGTTTCATGGCAATTGAGGATTCGAGCAAAAGAGAAATGTTCAAATTGGAGTGCAACGGAATTTTTGTGGTTTCAGACTTTCGTAATCCGTTACTCCTGACACTGCAGAGCCGAATGACAGATGCAGCTCCGTGACCCGAACAGGATGTTACAAGTAGACACGAACCGACACTCCTGTCAGCTCTGTTCCTTTTGCTCTTCCCATCACTCCCGACCCAGAGACTCTCTTTCCTTTTGGTGGCTTGCACGGACAGTCTGGACATCTCATCAAAAGCTGAATTTGGAAAGCATTGTAATGCACTAAATGCATTAAAACACTTTACAAAATCATTTTAATGAAATGTATTGCAGTGCCTGCCTTTGGCAATTGAGGATTCGAGCAAAAGAGAAATGATTGTATTTAACACACAATCGTTGTGTGTTGTCACGTGCATCATTGCATTGATGTTAACTTTGAAATCACTATTAAATCAGTCTTCACCTCACATTCACTGTCACTGACTGATCTTCATGCATATTCACTGTGCATTGACATGCGAGATTCACTATGAATTGACGGCATGGAGTCTTTGCAAGTACCACGGATCCAGTCGTGGCCAAAGTTAGAGTTGTATTATATAGAAAACTGCAAAAAAACACTTGAGGTATGCGTTCATAGAATGCGAACCGCTATAGGTATTCATGTTCTGGAAAGTGCGTATTTTTTTTTCAGCTCAATTGTAGTTCGATGCAACAAACCCTAAAACTCGAACCGAAATTTTTGAGTTATATTTTCATCACCGCAAAACGGTGATGAAAGCGTCAGGCGATCGATGCCATCGATCCAATTCTTCGATTCGAGTTCTCGGAGTTTTATCGGTGAACTGGAATTGAGCTGAAAAAAAATATGCAATTTTCAGATCGTGAATACCTGTGACGGTTCCCATGCTACGAACCCAAACCCAAACCCTAACCGGTTTTTGGCCGAAACCTGACAATTCTGGACCCTCCATGGTTGCAAAGATTCGGTGCATTAACTGTCGAGTGGGTCAACATGCAGTCAAATTTTGAAATGTAGGACCATGCGATGACGTACACTATTTCTCATTGAATGATTATAATGGCTTTTGCTACTATATTGCCGGATTTTCCGTCTAACAGATATAACGACAGTTTTAGATAGTGTGGAGGGGAATCCCAAGCTCCTTAGCAATGTTCATTAAGTAACACTATATCAGAAACACGATATAACTTCTTGTTATACTCAAGTCGGTTCTTAAGACACATGCAAAAATGTGTTATCTAAAAATGATTGCGTTGCGGCGCATAATACACTGCATGGGGAGCAACCCGGGAGCGCCACACTCATCCTCATACATCCTGATGTCCTGTCCATTGAAGGATATCTGCAAGGAACGATCTTGATGTTTGTGCATAATTTATGGCGTTACAAACAAGGCAGGCAGTTCTTGGCATTGAAGACTTTGACATGGGATCTCAAAATTGGGAAGCTTGTAGTGCCTTCGCAAATACTGTGGGTTCAGAAGCGGCCAACTTAGGTTAAAGTTGTTTTGAGGAGGGAGATGCTGAAGAACTGCAAAAACCACAAAGGGTCTTTGCAAGTACCGCAGGTCCAGTCGTGGCCAAAGTTAGAGCTGTATCATGTGGAAAACTGAAAAAAAACACTTGAGGCATGAGTTCATAGAATGCGAACTGACTACAGGTATTCATGTTCTGAAAAGTGAGTATGTTTTTTCAGATCAAATGTAGTTCATCTCAAAAGCTTGGAAGGCGTGTCCTCATTCTTCCCGACCCAAACCCAAACCCTAACTGAACAAAATGCAAACCGTCAAGGTGTTCACGGTCGGAAAATCGCGTATTTTGTTTTTTGAGCTCTATTCCATTTCGTCGCAAAAACCCCGAGAACTCGAATCGAACTCGAATCGATGGCATCGATTGTAAAATGGACACGAACCTCACGCTTTCGTGTCCGTTTTCAAGAGCTGCGTTCTCGCACCCAGGTGACCGGGTCACCCAGGTGACCTGCCACTGGGGTGACCGTAGTTGAAAAGAAATATTCACTTTTCAGAATGTGAATACCTATAGCGGTTCGCATTCTATGAAGTCATAACTCAAGTGTTTTTTGCAGTTTTCTATACAATACAACTCTAACTTTGGCCGCTTCTGGACCCTCCGTACCTGCAAGGACCTGGTAGTTCACTGCTGAAGCTCAAATATCCACAGATGCCTTATTAGCCGAGTGAGCACGCATCGTCAGCAGTGTTTTCCACAGTCTTGGAATAGTTAAGCCACGAAGGCCATAATGCAGTCTGCATCGTCTTTTCCTGGTCAGTCGAATCCTTCCTTTTGACTCTGAGCATCAAAGGTTTCTCGAGGCGGCTCACCTGCACCGTCGCAGTGTAGGCCATAGTATCTGAGATTGCTCGCACAATCACGGAGCTGATGAGGCGGTGCTGACCGAGGTCCACAAGCAGCCATTGAACCGGATGTGACTTTGATAGGTTGCTCGGGCATAGCCACTCAGCCCAGAAGGTGTCCTCTCCCTCCTCCAGCACCTGCGCCGACTCTCCGGTGAGCTCAGGGGCCATGATGCCGTTCGAACTCCCAGGGACAGATAGTGACACTCCGAAGACTTGAAGAATCCTTGAGCAGTCCTTCTCAATGAGTATAGATATCCTGATATGTAATAGCATCTCCTTAGAAGTTCTCATAGTTGCAAGGTAGTATCTCAGGTTTTCCAGGCCTATGGCATTTATATAATATCAGAGCGCCGTTGAAGGCTTGCACCCTTCTGCATGGTTGATCTTCAGTGTTACTTCCATGTTGTTATGCGGGTTACGTATTAGCGCCCGCCGGGACAAACTTTTGTACAAGAATCACGGCGTCGTTCGTCACTTCATGGTAACAATAGTTGGATGCTGGTATTATTCGGCGACAGTAGTCACTCAGGAAAAATACCAAGCAGCAATGCCACCTTCGGAAAACCAGCAGGGATGACATAACGCAAGAGAAGCCCTAAATTAGCAGAATCCAGCGGCATTTAACCAAGCAAGTTCGAGAGATTCAGGACCATGTATAGACAATGGAAAATTTGAGGGGTCAAGAAATTGCGCTCACTGTGTGAACGAACGATCAGAGGGATCGAGCACGATTGAGACACTCTAGAGTCTTTGGCATTCAAGTCATGGTGTCACAATTACAATATTTTCCACTGAATAACTCAAGTACAAAAATCGTTATTCTGCACTTGGCCCTCCAATATAGCTTGTGAACACCTGGTCGACGCGGGAACAGTAGCCGTTAAAGCAGCTCTCTCCGGAAGCAGTTGCAGTGGCCCCCTGAAAATATTCAATACACAGGACACCAGCTAAAACTTCGAGAGAGTCGAGAGACCAAGACAAGATAGTTGAATCATGCGTATGAGTTTAAAAAAACACTGGTCCAGCGAGTCTTGAAGGACTAAGGACGCTGGCTTCTACCTTGGAAGGTAATGATACTGCTCGATATCGGTCGAGGACGTTGTGAGGATTTAAAACAAGAGTGGACGATACCAACAGCATCAACGAGGTACGGTACAAAAAAGCTGAGTTGTGAAAGATTGACAATTTATTCTCCAAACATGACACGTAATATCGCAGAAGACACCATTGCCACCAGCTGAGTTGAGCGCTGTAAGAGACCCCAACATTTGCTCCGAAGGAAGCTAATGTCATATTGCAGGTGGAATGTGTTTTCCTACACGTGCTAACTACAATATTTGCAGTCTTACAAGAGCAAGGGGACGCAGATTAATTCAAAAACGATGGGAAGTGAGTATCTCCTTCAACTTTGCAGAATTCTATGATGCTCGGAAATATATACAAGGAGGGCACAAGGGAGTCGAAGAAACTTACAAGAGACTTTAGCGCGTAGTTAACACGTCCACCAGACACCGGTGAAATCGCCAGCAGGATACTGGCACACAGGCGAAAAAGTGTGACTCGGGGCTTTGAAAAATGAACTTAATGGCTTTCAAGATGCATTCTGCTTGAGCATAAAGTAATGAACAACGTGTTCAAAGACAAGAACCTATTCCTGGAGAGGAAAACAGTTTCGTAACGTCTATTCCCAAATAGAATCCCCCAACTTTAGAAGAAGACCAGAGTGTTTGTATTCGTACCTTATAACCTGGAGGATTGATTCAAGATTTACAGTCCGAAGGAGCAAAGCAGGCCACAAGAGCTTTGCTGGCCACAGCATGCTGAGCGATTTATGCATTAGTAATGTGCAAGGACTCGGAAAATCGTAGGCGGCTTGATTGAAAACCCCATCGAACAATTAATAGAATATAGTCTCGTCAATGGTGCAAAATGAGTTCGAAGTCGAAATTCGCTTCCATAGACCGATACAGTCTGTATCTCGTCAATGCCTAA
>LGRX02019682.1:0-12032 GCA_001247695.2 Cymbomonas tetramitiformis | reverse complement strand
AAAACGCTCCTGAAAGTTTCAGGATTTGGCCACGGGTGTGGTTAGCAGCAGCGCGGACAGCGCTAAAACACTCATAGAGAAACTCTGGACCCTGAAGGGGCGAGGGCGGCGTGTGCAGGGGTTGAACCACAAACATGACCTCCAAACCAAAATCACTGCCCGTCCTCACCAAGAGCAACCTATCCAACGGCGATTTCACCGATCTGGCCAATGAGCTCAGCGCGTTCGTCAGCAACCTCGTATTCGAAAAGAACACGAACCGAGACGTGGAGCTCACGCGCGACGAAGTCAACAAGATCAAGGGCACGTTGTTCGGCTCCCTGCCCGCCATCTTCAACAGCACGGAGGACGCCACCCGCGCCATCAGCCGATTCGTGCTGGCCCCCAACAGCGCAAACAAGACGTTGCCTCAGCTGATCTTGGAGGAGACCGAGCTGTACCCTCCTCAGACCGGGTACATGTGCGAACCCATCACGTTCACACGTGAAGACAACTTCCAGGTGTTGACCAGCCCGAGGGCATCGACTGGGACGCCGCATGGCGCGTATTGTTCTTCCTCCTCAGGTTGAAGTGCGCAGACTTGTCCGCCGACACCGCTCAGGAGGAGATCCAGAACTTGCGGATGTTGGCCAGCGAGGACCCGAACGCCCTCAAGGACCGGTTGGTAAGGCTCATGGATCGCGTCAACCTGCCCCACGACTCGACGCAGAAAGTGATCAACCCCCAGACGACCGGCCTGTTCATGCTGCAAGCGCTGCCCCCGCACCTCGCGGGCATCGTCCGAGAGCGGTTCAGCAAGACGATGAACGTCACCGAGGAGTACACACTCGCCGAGGTGACCGAGGTCGCGCAGGATGTGCACACCAGACTGAAAACCATAGAGACAAAAATCATGAAGACAAACCTGGAACAGCAAAATCTGGTCCAGTACGTGGGTGCGTACGCAGAGGGGCCCACCAAGTCCACACTGGCCGACATGCTGATCACCGGCCAGCACAAGCACAACCTCGGTCTGCCTTCCCAGCCATTGATTCCCCCACGCACCTCCACCACCCGGAGCGTCAGCCCGCGCCGCCGCTTGCCGGCCCCGCGAACCGCAGACAGCAACTTCGACCCGTCCGGGCTAAACCCCGCCGGACGGAAGCTTCTGGGTCAGATCACGCGCCAGGCACCTACCTCCTCCTTCAACACTGAGCCCGCAGCAGTCAACCCCCGCGCCACGAACAACGTGTGCAGTGAGAACCTTGGCGGGCCCAATGGCGACTGCACCTTCTGCCATCAGCCACTGCACCTCTTCCGCACGCTGCCCTGCCACATCAGCGGCAAGACTACCTTATACGACAATTGGGTCAACAAGGGGAAGATGCCTGTCGCGCTACGACCCCTGATGAACATGCTGATCGTGAATCACGACCGCGTCGCCAAGGGCCAGAAGCCGTTGACCAAGGTGGAATTTGACCAGCAGTTCTGCAGCGGCAACGGCAACCTCAGCTCCTCCAACCACGCCGTCCCCGCCGGCAACGAACCCACGTGGCAAGCACCATCCTACGACTACCACAGCGTGCCGCCCCCCACGCGACACTCTCACTACGTTGGGCAGCAGAGCACCCGCCGTGCCGATGCCACGCCCACCAACGCAGCGCCAACTGACACCATCGTCCACTTCCACTCATACGCGGCCATCGTGGAACACGGCAACCCCTTCCTCAGGGGCGCGAGCAACCCCACCACCGACGCCCATCCCGCTCCCCGCGACGAGGAGGTGGCGCAGTCACCCGATCACCACGATGCCCCCAGCAGTCCCCTTCGCTCACCCAGAAGGCCTGGCCCAGACAGCCCTCCATATTCCCCCACCAGCCCCACACCAACCCACTATTGGTACTCTCCTGCCAGCCCTGCGCTCGACGAAATCCCTGAGCACTACCCCGACCGATACCCCGAGGATTACCCCGCTGGTCCCAAAAGCCCGTCTCCATCACTCGACAGCCCCGTCATCACACGGCATCTGGTCACCCGAGCCCCTGACAGCCCACCACCCTCACCTCGCCGCGATGACGCCGTTTCCGACGCGATGTCGCCGCCCGCCTTGACGCGGGAGCAGCGGGTGGCGCGTGAGGAATCTGCCATGTCCAACGCCCTGCTCCGCCACGTGCCCGACGGCAACGCGCCCGTCAACACATTCGACATTGCTTACGCCGTCATCCGCTTCGAGTGGGCTGAATACCCCACGGGACCCGACGGTAAGCCCATGAGGATAGGCAAAGCCCGAGTGTGCTGTCATAACCATGCCCATGACCAATACGGTCTCCCAACATGCTGCATGGTGCACCGTAAAAACCCCGAGAATTGGCTGCCACCCCACAGCGTCATCGATCTCGTGACCAGCGACGACGACGGCGGCAGCGACACCGAAGGGTACGACGAGAGTCGCGGGGATCATGAGAGCACAGCCGACGACAGCGCACCATTGGCACCCACACCACCCGTCGAAATGGTAGTGCATCCCCTCCACCACCACTCGTACATGGCTCGCAGCATGGTTAACCACCGTCATATCCCTGATTCCTTCCGCCGCACGGGCAGCACGCCGCCACCCACTCCGGCCGCTCCCGTCGCCGTAAGGGGCAGAGAGGAAGAGATCGCCAATCCACCCTCCGCTGCTCCTGCAATGGTGTTGATGAAGACCAACGACTGGCTCGAGGAGGACCACGACGAACCCCCTCAGAGCCTCTCTGCGGCCTTGTCCACCACCACAGCCAATCACCAGCAAGTTCCCCCAGCAGAACTGCATCGCCTTACCAGCAAGGCATTCGAGGAGATGAGCCCCGACATGACCGATTGGTTCAGGCGCACGGCCGTCTGCTACACGCTGTGCAATGACGACCCGAAGAAATCCATCCTCGTCATGAGCCAACGTACAGGGCAATACTTAACCCTGTCTGTCATGATCGTGGACACCGGATCCATGCTGTTCGTCATGAACAAGGTGCACCAGGAAATGCTGGGCCTCAAGGTGCATTCCAGCATGGCCACCGTGGACACCAGCATGGGCAGCGGGGGGACACAGCAGCACCGCCAGTGGGGCACTGGAGAGCTAATGCTCGTCATCGCCCCCGGCACCTCCAACGAAATGGTGCTGGCCGACGTAACCGGCATCAGCCCCTCAGCTCACGTGAGCTTCGACGTCTTGCTGTCCGTAGACATTCTGCACGCCATGTCCGCAGGGGTGCTGCCCGCCACACCCGAGCGCGGTGCAGCTCTGGCCTACCACCCCCATAACCAACGAGGCGACTTCGTGCACAAGGCCTACCTGCCCCTCAAGGTGTTCAAGGACCACAACACCGCACCGAGGCCGTCAGCACAATTCGGGGGGGGGGGCAGAATGGACGGCCCACCTGAACGACTTGGCAGCTGCCCACACCAACCCACGCCGGTCGTCAACAACGCCCCGCCGCACCGGCTGTTTCCAGCCGGCCCTCGCAAAGCTCCTTGTATTCCTCCTTCTGGCCGCCTGTATCAACCCCGCTCAGGCCCACAACGAGGAGCCGGACCGCTATGGCAGCCCCTACTCCAGCGTCACCACCACCCTGCTGACCATCATCAGCCTTGGCTGCGCGATCGCCGCCGGCATGGCGGCTGTCATAAAGTGGCGCGGACACCAGCAAGGCGACCCCCATGCCTGGCCGTTCGCCCACTTCAGAGCCAGCCCACCATGCCAACCCTCGACGCTGTTCTCCCTCGCACCCTGGCACAGGAACCCCCAGGCATCAGCGTGTCAGTTCTGCAACAGCGGAACGTGCCGAGGCGCCAACAGACCCCACGCATGCCACCTTAGCGGTGGCACCGGACTTTACACCCGATGGGTCCGCGACGGCAAGGTCCCCTCCCACCTGATGCCGCTCCTCATGCTCGTCGTCAACACCGGGAGGGTCACCGCCGGTCAGGCACCTCTGACGCACGTGGCCTTCCGACAGCAGTATGGGCCATCTCACCCCAGCAGCGAGACCCCTGAAACACCCAACCCTTCCAGCACAAACTCACCCAACCCAGAGACCGTCCCAAATAAACCCCACAAGCGCGAGTGCCCCACCACCCGTTGACATCATCAGCGAACCCCTCACCCGCAAGGTTTGCGAGTTCTGCGAAGAACCCATGGAACCACACCACCACCCCACACGACCCTGCCACATCAGCGGCGACACGCACCTGTTCGACAAATGGGTCCCAAGCCAAGCAGAGAGCATAAGTACAATGCCAGTCGCGCTGAGGAAGTTCAAGCACCAATTGACCGTCAACCACAACCGCCGCAAACGCAACCTCGCCCCTCTCACTCGCGCTGAGTACCTGCTGCGATTCACGGACCATGCTCCACCTCCCCTCCCGAAGCCATACCCTAACCCACGCAATGTACCCTCTGGCCACCACGCACCGCCAAATGACGTTGCCCCCATCCGCAACCAAGGAGCCGTGCCAAGCGCTCCCGCCGCACCGCCCACGACCGTCCCCGCGTACGCGGCCTTCAGCCCCAACCCCAGCACCCCGATGCCGGAGTGGGCCAAACCCTTCCACAGCGACAAGTTGGGCACAGCGGCAACCACACCACCACCTACCCCGATGGTCACCCCAGGATGCTCCTGCCGCCTCATGGAGATCGGTTTCCCCGGCTACGTCTGTCCTGAACATCCGGCCAACAACGACCCCACAGCGCCACAGCAAACGCATGCGGTAACGGGCGCACCCACCCCCAGCAGGGAGCCAAAGCCCCCACAAGCCGCAGCACGACCATCCGCAACCCCAAAATGGGTCACCGCAATCACTCTCGCAATCTTCCTCATGGCCGCCCTCCCCGCCGCCACGGCCGCCACAACGCTGGACCCCACCAACGACCACACAGCGCCGTCCGCCGCCCAAACATCGGTCACCACCGTCACCCCCACTACGCTGGCCACCATCCTCTTGCTCGCAGCATGCGTCGCAGCAACCTTGTGGACCATCCCCAAGGCACGACACCAAAACTCCAACACGCAGGAGGCTCAACGCTCAGCCACCCGCGACACCACCGCCACCCACCACCATCACCACGACGCAACTACTCACCACCATCATCACTACCACGACCATTAACCCAACCACCACCCCGAGCATTTCGCCACCACCACCAACCCCACAGCAGCGGCAGCATCACTCGACACTCGTTCTCCCACACCCCACTCATACCACACAGCAGGCGTCCGCCCCCACATTTCCACTGCCACCACCCCCGACACAACCTCCACCTCATCATCCCACATTGTCGCGGACAATACCCCGACACCCCAAAGCCCTGACCACTCGCACCAACTCCCCGACCACATCCCGCGCGTGCTGCACACGCGCCCCAGCGGCCACGAAAATACCCATCCCAATCCAGTGGCCACATCCCCAACCATCAACAACCATCCACGCACCCCACCCACCACCACACGTCAGCGCCCGCTACGCAGCACCGCGCGAAACAGCGATTGCCCATTCTGCGGGATCACCATCAATCGCCCCTACCACCGATTTCTCCCCAACCGCTGCGCAGTGTCAGGAACGCGAAGCGACCTCGTTCTGCGTGGTTACTCACCATGCAAAATACTCGAGGGAGATACCCGACCGGAAAATCAGACCCTCATTCGCGACGCCACTGAGCTCATGTACATCAACACCGTCAAAGTCACGAATGGATTCCAGCCATTGACGCTACAACGATTCAGAGCAAACGGTTCAAGATGGGCAGCAACAGCACACACGCAGCTTCCCTCCACCGCAGGGAACATATCAACCCCCTATGGCCGGTCTGTGGCCGTACGATGAGGGCTGTGGCCGAGGTTTGGCCGAGTGTGCTTTTGCTTGTTGGCCGAAACGAATTATGTAAAATTTTGAAAATTCCCACGAAATTTTGCGATTTTTATGATATTGCCATACATAAAATTAAAATTTTACGCCTGCGGCGGGCAATTTTAGATTTTGGCCGGGATGGCCGAAATTTGGCCGATGGAAATTTTGAGTGTTGGCCGTACGACATAAAAGTTTGATATGTTCCCTGCTCCACCGTCACCCCCACTCACACAGCCAATCACAACTACGCACGCGGCGTATCCACCCGCGTAGGCAGTCATGCAGCCCCGGCCACACAGGATACGCCACCAACCCACAGCGGTCAGCCCGTACCTGTCGCACCACCCGCATCTGCCGATGCGCGTGGCCGCCCCGCACCTCAAGCTGAAAGAGCGCCATCACACAGGCCCCGATCATCCCCCGTTCACCGGCACATCGGGTTGATGACCACCATCCTGTGCTTTTTGTCACTCACAAGCCCCGCCACACCCCTGTCCCATTCCACAGTCATAAGCAACTCCCCTACACCTGCAAACCACTTCCTTATCCTGCCACCAACATCTGTCGAGCCGCAGCCTCTCCTCCCGTTGCTGGGGGGGGGAAATAATACATCACCAAGCACGACAGAAGCAGATTGGGCAAGCGGTACCACCAGACCTATCTTTTTTCAAAAACCCACACACCACCACGGGCAATCCCAATTCAGCGGCAAAACCCCCAACACGCCAAGCCCGACAACAACCACTCAACCCAGCTGCCACAGCGCCACAACCACCCCAACCGACCCCGCGTGTAACAAGTCGGAGCTCCCCGCGGTACAACTCAAGCCTAACGCAACCTCCCTGCCACGCCGCGAACAGGCCCACACACCGACACTCACCAACGCAGCCAACGCCACAGCAGCGTCGCCAACGCCACACGCCCCCACCAACATCGTCACTGTGGGGCTGGTCACAGCCTCCACCATGTGGGCGAAAGGGTTCAGCATAGAAAGCATTGTGTGGGCCAGCGCATACGCACTGGTCTCCGTCACGCCCTGCCTATGGACACCCGGCTCATGGCATCTGGAACACACCACGGCCGTCGTAATCGCAGCAGCCTCGGGGGCAGCCGCAAGCGCAACGCAAGGAGGTGGGGTCTATCGTGAGCGAAAGCGAGAAATGAATGCTGATGAAGATATAGGCAGGCTTTATAATGCGTGACATTTTACAAACCAACGTAAGACATGTTACATAAAAAGTACAAATCTCACCCTACTATTGTCAAAAGGTCATCTCACAATGACACAACCTCGTTGCATATCGAAGACTATGTGTTATTCTTATTGTTATTATTCTACGTGTGCCTCTTCAAAGTAGCCAATGCACCGCGATGTGTGTGCGAGGAGTTTGGTGTCATCATCTGCGGGCACACAGAATTCACAGGTGGATAAGAATTTGTGGCCAGGATGATAGCAAGGCAATCCTGCTCAAGAAAGACATATACCTGGCCATCATTCGAGATCGAGATAATCGAGCATATGCTTAGGATATGGCGGCCAAAGCGTGCTTAACATATGGCGGCCAAAGCGTGTCAGACGAAACCAAGGACGGATTGGTTCTAACTCCAAGGCTCGACGCCACACGGGGTCGTGCCTCTCATCAAAATGTTTATGCCACATAGGCCTGTTATACTTCCTCATACACTCTGGGCATTCGCCGTTTTTTATTCTAGCAATTGCATCGCTATGTGCTTGCCTTCTCCTATCGTGCCTCGCACGGATGAAAGGCAGAACAATATCAAACAATACATGTTTCGGATCAAACGTCTGTTTCATTCGCTGAGCGTCCATGTTCTTGAAATGTTGGTAGGAGGTGGGTGGATGGTGAGCGTAAGCAAAAAAATGAATAGGGATGCCGTGAAAGCAGGTTTTATATGACCATGAAGACATGTGTTGTTTGTATCATCCATGCGATAGGTGTTCCCAAGGATTCCTTGGCCGTCCGAAACACATACCTGGCCATCTATCTTTACTGGCTTCTATGGTGTCATCATCTGCGGGCACACAGAATTCACAGGTGGATAAGAATTTGTGGCTAGGATGATAGCAAGGCAATCCTGCTCAAGAAAGAAAGAAACAAAGAAACAAAGAAACATATACCTGGTCATCAATCGAGATTGTCGGGGTGAAAATTCGGGTGACTCTGCAGTTATAACAGATGGCGGCCAAGGCGTGTCAGACGAAAACGGGGACGGATTGGTTCTAACTCCAAGGCTCGACGCCACACGGGGTCGTGCCTCTCATGAAAATGTTTATGCCATAAATGGTTCCTCCGATTCTTGTCCTCCCAAAGGTCAAAATACTTCCTCATACACTCTGGGCATTCGCCGTTTCTCATTCTAGCAACTGAATCCCTTTGCGCTTGCCTTCTCCTATCGTACCTCGCACGGATGAAGGGCAGAACAATAAAAAACAAAACATGTTTCGGATCGACCGTCAGGTTGATTCCCTGAGCGTCCATGTTCTTGGAATGTTGGTAGGAGGTGGGTGGATGGTGAGCGTAAGCAAAAAATGAACAGGGATGCCGTGAAAGCAAGTTTTATATGACCATGCAGACATGTGGTGTTTGTTCCATCCATGTGATACGCGTTCCCAAGGATTCCTTGGGCGTCCGAACAATCTCAGTGCAAGGAAAATGAACTAGGTAAAATGAGTGCAAGGACATCAAACGTGGTAATACCACGATAGTTCAACATTAAATATTCACAATATATACTATTGTTTTACAACTTCTATATACAAGTTCATCGGACTGATCGAGTTATTCACACATCTGGTCGTCATCATCGGACAAGGACGACAAAGAGGCTTCCTCGTCCGAACTCTCACCCTCTTCAGCCTCCGCGTTCTCTTTATCCTCTTTATCCTCTTTATCCTCTAATGGCATGATTGCGTCGCGCAGTAAGAGTTTGGGTGTTCTATGCTGGGGCGGCTCAAAGCTCTTTGACATGTCGCTGGCGATGACTCGTTTGACCAACAAGTCATATTGCTCACCCGGGATCCATCGCTGTGTGCTTGCATTAATCTTTCGGCGCTCCTCTTCCGTGTCCCAGTCCCATGCTACTAATACTTCGCTTGGTGTATACGGCGCCACCTGCTTGGTACGTTGATGCAGCCGGAAACTTTCAGGTTTCGATGCCTTCTCCTTCGAAAGCCGGGAGTCTGCATTCTGGGCCTCCTTTTGGGAGGCGCTCGTGAGCTTAAATGTACCACAAGTCAACCACCGCAAACATTTTTCTCCTGCACCAGAAAGAAGATAAAAGAGATATTAGATTGACATAAAACGTTGTGATGTTTAAAGCAGGTTGCGCGCGCAATCACAACAACAAACATTTCTCACCTTTCTCATTTAGCAGCTTCTCTTGTACCTCACAAAGGTACAGATATCTCGACCATCCTCGGCTCCTTCCCAGAGCGATACGAAACGGGTATTCCGTCCGGGCAGTCTTCTCGGATTCGGGAGCAATCAACACAGCCATGCTACCTTTCTTCATCTTGTTGTAGCTCACATCGTAGTCCGGGTCGTCAGTTTCTCCCAGAATGTATTGCGCAAGATGATCTCGAGCTCGTCTTCCAATGGTATTTTTTGTGCCCCGATGTAGATAGGACGAGGTACTGGGCGCACGTGAACCGCTACGGAGTCCCGAAGGCCCTGCGCGTAATCAGCCAGTTGTGCATCCGTGTATCCACGTTCAATATCATTCGTATCAGCCATTGGCTCATCGACAATCAGTACTTCCGCATCTCGCCCGTTCGCGCTCAAAGCACCCGAAGGAACAGGCATCATGGGTCCAGTAACCTCAAAGGGAGCCTCGTGCAGCACCCACGTTGTCTTCTCTTTCAGTTCGAACGTTCCTGCCGCAATGTCACGTTGCATTTGAACATACCCTTCAAGAAAAGTATTTGCGCGCTTGGCTAGAAATTGAAGCCGCTCCGCCTCCTCGGTGGTTGCGACATCTGCAAAACATAACCCGAGAAACTAAGAAGGCCACTTACATTTGAAATATGACAAATCAAATCGTAATCGCTAGCAGTGCAGTGCTTACCTCGAATGCATAAGCAAAGATTCCTCTGGCATTGAATGACAAGATCCTCGATCTCTTTCAATGGATTGCTCGTAGACTTCCTGGAAGTCGCAAGCTGCTTCGCTTGTTTCCGTGCGCTCAATTCGTTAATGGATTTAGGCTCGACAAAGCATGGTGAGCCCTCGGGCAGGCTGCTCTTAAATACCTTCACCCCACCTTCCTTTGGAAGCCAGACTGGATCGAATGAATAACGTTTCGCCTGCACTAACACGTCGCCGGTGGGGCCAGAAAAAATCTTGAATGCATGTTGGAAGCTGACATCGCGCACTTCGTTATAGCATCCATGCATCCAGCCCTTGACATCGTGCACCTCATCGATCAGTTGACATTCCGGAACTACTCCATCCTTAAAGCAGTTCCTAGCCACCTCCATCAAATGCTCGATGTCCCAAACGTTCAGCCTCCTCAAAGCCACAGAAAACCTTGAAAACATCTGATCGATATTTTCGTGTGTATGTCCCACGATCAGATAGTTGATCTTCACCTTGCGGAATACCCCACGTTTGACCAGCATGGCACAATAAGCAATCAAGAAGTGGCTCTTATTGCTGCTTACATTGTCCAATTGTAGATACAATACTTCCGGTAACGGATGCCCACCCGATCGTCGATGCTTATGAACTCGTGCTACTGCCCGCTGTATGACGTTCGCAAGATAGTTCGAGTTGTCAGAGTAGTTATGACTGAAATTGAATTCCATAAAACGACCGATGCCTTCGATGAGTATCCCCATGCAGTGGGTATCTATCAATGCCTTATTGTCTTTGACCCAAGAGGGCATTCGACGAAAGTGAGGCAATTGTGTGGTACGTTGTGTCATGCCATCGATGATCATGGTAGTATATTTCCACCACTTCGCGTTGCCTTTTGCTGCGCTGGATTTCTGAATGTGTTTGTAGTACTTCTCCCGTTCAGCCCTTGCATCCAGTCGATGAGCTTGCAAAAGATTTTCGATTCGTACTGCAACGCAAACACATTCAGGTAAGTGGTCACGTGTATGAACAAGCAGTGTTTTCTTTCTGAACATACCTCTTACGAACAAGATTGGGTTTTCTTTCTAACATACCTCTCATTTCGGCCGGGGCGACTTGCTTGTGAAGCTTTGCGGTCGAGCAGATCTTGCACTCCGAGAACTTGCAAATCTTCGGACACTTAAGCCACTTGAAGTGTTTTCTCCAGATCGTATACCAATATGGCTCACTGACCTTGAATCTCTCAGAACCAAAGGCTGGAAGCTCTTCGATAAACTTTTCGTAGACGTCAAGCTTTGTCATTCCTTGAGGCAGATGTGTTTCTTTCTTGTCCGGTTGATGTTGACCTTGCTCTTTGGCAATCTTCTGCAGAAAGGTTTTCGCTGCTGAAACCTTTAGAGAGTTTTTTGGAATATATGACAAGCCCTGTACTTGCACTTGTTTGCTGTTTCCGTGCAGCCTGAAAAGGGGAAAATGTATATTATTATAATGAATCTGATGCAAAGAATGGGAGCCTATAGGAAAACTGTAAATTGGTTTACCTGTTATGTTTTCTTCCGGCAAATAAATCCTTTATTAGCTTCGTCAGCCGTCCATGAGATATCGGCAAACATTTCTCATAAAACTTGCGACACACACGCTGAGAGCCAATGGCAAATTTGAGAACTGGTGCATCTTGATCTGAAAAGTCGGACGACTTTTTAAGGGTAGATATGATCCATTGTCTCTGCATTCCTTGAAGACTTTTCTCTTTAGGAGATGCCGCGTTCAAGGTCCAGAATTCAGAGCGAAGATCCTTCACCTCTTGTTTAGAAATATTCGACGAACATAACCTCTTACAGCGACATGAGAAATTGAACACATCATTCAATGAAGGAGGTAAAAGTAAGTCCTGCAACCGAAATGAATGCAAATTAGTTTTCTGCTAAAGTCGCCAAGCTGAAAAGCGTGGGCTGATGAGTCGCCCGCTGGAGTCGCCGCGCTGAAGGCGACTAATCCGCGGATGAGTCGCCCGCTGGAGTCGCCGTGCTGAAGGCGCTTCATCCGCGGATGAGTCGCCCGCTGGAGTCGCCA
>LGRX02019678.1:0-22603 GCA_001247695.2 Cymbomonas tetramitiformis | reverse complement strand
TGGGAGCAAACACAGGACGAACCAACAGCACGATGGGAAAGATTCGTGGACACACGGCTGGATACACCAGAGGTGTGCCAGGACTCCCGAGAATACCAAACCCCTCTCACAGAACCAACAAAGACTGACATAGGAAAGGACCGTCTACACATGCTCACATGGAATGTGGCAGGACAAAGTGATGCCTGCCTTGACCTTGCCGAGGTCATTAACAAAAGAAGCCAAAACCAACAGAGTCTACAAGTAATTGTACTCACGGAAGTGAAACATGCACACGACAGTGTGATGAGGAGATTTAGAGACATGCAATATACTGCAATAGGCACCAAAACCGAGGTGCAAAAAGTGGAAGGGACAGCTGAACAAGCAATGAAAGGAGGAGTGGCAATACTCCTCGGCAACCCCTACAGCCATGCACACAACCACCATGTCGTCCCTGCGAAACACCTCGAAGGGTACCTCCTGCATGTCGTGCTGCACCTACCCGGAAAGGTGATGTACCACGTGCTAGGCATTTACAACCCGCCAGGAGCAGAGGAGGGGAAAACCAGGGACAAAATACTCAAATATACAACAAACCTACTCAGGAAAACTGCGGGAAAGGCGAACGAGCATGTAGTCATAGGAGGAGACCTCAATGCGAGCAACACCAGCACAGGTAAAGGGATGACAAAAACCGACAAGCAATGGATGAAACTTGCGGAGGAGCTAGACCTCCACAACGTAGGCCCGCCAGTCGATACCACACTGAACTGGGCGAAACACAGGAACATTGACAGATGGCTTGCGCCAAGGAACAAGCAGGCGCAATACGAGATGGGGGACACCACACACCTCACCCGCCACCACACGAGTGACCACGAGATGGTAAGCCTAGCAACCCTCCAGTTGGACAGCATGGGAACCCACGAACCATATGTGGACCGCGACCCCCAACCAGGGCACGTAAAGCTGGACACGCCCCTGAACAAAACACACAGGGAAACACTCCAAAGTGTCCTCCTCAGGACACACGACCATGCCAGAACCGCTCAGCTGAAACGCATAACAGAGACAGCCACACAATGCAGGGAAGAGGACAACATGCAAGTGGCGCACGCCACCATTGACAGAGCAGGGGAAACAGTACTAAACATACTCACAGAGGCGAACAAATGTGCGCTACAGGACGACGAACTGCCGACCGCTACAGTTGGAGGCACCCCCAACCGAGGGGGAAAAGACCTGCTAATGAGCAAAAAGGACAGAAAGGAAAGGGACGCCGCGATACTCAAGATGCGAAGGCACAAGCAAACCAAACGACACCTACGAAACCCGCACACGGAACACTCAACCCTCCGAAACCTGAAAGAGGGAGAAATGAAAGGCCCAACGGACAGGGACAACGCAGATGCAAAGGAATGGGTGTCGTGGCTTACTGAGGAGGCCAAAAAAGAAAGGTCGGCGGCGCACAAGGTAGTAAAACAGCACTGGAAACAAGCCAAGCAAAGACACAATGACAAAAACGTAAAGGAATACTGGAACAACCAAAAAAGATACCACAAAAGAATATATACCAAGGCGCAAGAAACAGGCCATGCCCCCACGGCGAACATACAGGCCCTACAGGACAGAGAAGGCAGCCTGGCTGTAGGCCACGGGAACATCGCTAACGCACTGGCAGACCACATGGCTCACTCGGCACCATACAGGATGGAGCACCGAAGTCCACCCGACTCGAAACCCCCACCATGGGAAGACCCAGCTCACAGGGAGCGCCTCATAAAATTGCCAAGACCAGACCCCAGTGGGCTGGACCTCACGATAAGTCGACAGGGATACCGCAAAGCGGTACACACCCTAAACAACAACAAAGCACCAGGCCCCACCAGGACCCCGAACGAAATTCTTAAGTACATGCCAGAGGACTTCCATGATGCACTACACGCACTCATGCTGGAAATGTGGAACAGCAAGCATGTCCCTCTCACCTGGAAAAAGGGACATTCTGCTTCCACCACAAGAAAGGGGATGTCACCTTACAGCAAAATTACCGACCCATAGCCCTGCTCGAAGGGGTATTCAAGCTGTACACCTCACAGATAGCAAACATGCTCTCCACGTTCTGCGAAACGCAAGGAATACTAGCCCAGGCTCAGGAAGGCTCAAGGGAAAAAAGGAACACGCTTCGACAACTCACCAGAGTAACCAACGCGATTGAGGACGCAAACGTCTCAGGACGAGAACTACATGGCCTATATGTAGACTTCGAAAACGCGTACGGCTCAGTGGACCACGACAAACTACTCCAAACGATGCAGTACCTTGGAATTCCCGACGAACTCACACAGGTGGTGCGGGATGTCCTAGGTACACAAAGCCACGACACAATGTCCATGAACACCAGAGTAGGAGGGGAAACCTCACACAAAACTGTACAGGTGCAAAGAGGACTCCTCCAGGGAGACAGCATGAGTCCCCTCCTTTTCATAATATACCAGGAACCGTTGTTAAGATGACTAGAGGTGGGAGAGCATGGGTACCAACACAAGTATGCAGCAGAACAAGAAAGGCTAGGCCCCCTCAGGACGACAGCAGGGGCGTTCGTTGACGACCTGCTCATACTATGCCCTACGATTTGCCACATGAGGGCTCAGCTACACAAACTACAGGCATTCTCACAGTGGAGTGAACTCAAAATTAACCTCACCAAGTCAGCCATAACCGGCATAAAAAATGGGGTCTCCATACCCGAACAACTCCATAAAGACCTCAAAATGCTGGGACTGGACGGTAAGCTAAGCCACTTCAAGGTACTCAAGCCAGACGACACGTACAAATACCGGTGAGTACTACTTGCATTCACAGGCAGGTGGGACAAAGAGAAAGAGGCCGCTAAGGAAGAGATGAACCACAGAATACAAGCTCTACTACGCTCCCCTCTAACACCCGACCAAAAGGAATACTCCCTTCACTCCGCAATACTGGGGAAATTCAGATATGGACTGCACCTAGGGCTATACACAGCGGGCGAAATAGACGACTTCAACAAAATAATAGGGGGGGCCACAAAGAACATACAGGGTCTGCCCCGCAACGGAACGCCAAACATTTTCACCACACAGGAAAAGGAAAAGTTCGGCCTGGGAATGGTGCCACTCCAAGCAGTCTACGCCCAGTCGATTTGGAGCGGACTACTGGAGGCCATGCACAGCGAAGAGGACAAGGGAACGGTACGAGGCCCGGCATGGAGGCAAATAAACCTGAAGTCGAGACTCAGAATGTCCCACGTCAGCAGGTCCACCAGAGGACTTGTAGAATACCACAGCACCACACGCAGGAACTGTACAGACCTCGACAAACTCTGGGGGGGGCACCAAACAAAACACAACACACTGAGGAAACTCAATGCCCTACTCAGATACAACATTACGCCCCAGGGGACGGAGGGGATGCTCAGACAACTCCAAACCCCAATACCAAAGATAATGGAACAGCTAGAAGGGGCGACCAGAAGGAAGTCCGACAAAGAAATGGAGGGAACAACAAGAAAAACGAAAGCAGGCAAAATAATTGATGGGGACATACCGACGCCTCCAGACTGGCAGGCAATGTGCACAGACCAAACTGCCAGGCTCACAGTACCCAAGGACACGCCAACCGCGATAAATTTCACAACATGCCTCAAACTTTTTGCACACTTCCCGGACCTAGCGCTCCTCACTACCCGAGATGGCCAACATGCGATTAGCCAGGTGAACGTCAGGGAACAATGCACAGATGCAACCCTCAACACAGACCGCAATGCCATAGCAAAAGGCCTGGCACACCTATACCCATACCTATGTGAAGCCCAACCGAGGGACATAGCGAAACCGGGGGACTTCTACGACAGTCTTACAAACAGACGACTGAAGCAACAATACAGGAGCATGCCCAGGGAGGGACCGCTGGACTCCCACGCAATACGAACTGACCTCCCACGCCTCGACTCGGAGCAGCTGAGAGCAAAAATGACGGAATGGGAGGCGAGACTGGTCCCTAGGGAAGAGATTCACAGACAACTCTCCCTGCACCCGCTTACAAGGATTAACGAAACGGAGAATACCGGCCCGGTACCGGGGGAGGAAGAGGAAGAACCCCAGCCCCTCCACACACGCTCACAAACCAAATGGATAGATGAAATAGACCCCATGGCCGAAAAACTTGAGACAGGCTTCGAGAAAGGCCGAACGATTGACAAGCCGAAAGAGATTGTGGCAATGAGGACCCTACTCGTTGACCCAACAGACCCACACTCCCTAGTGACGCAGTACAGAACCCAGTGGAGACACTCAGAGGGGGATGACTCCTACTCTTGGAGTACAAGGGAAACCATAACCGACTACCTGAAACTAGCCAAACGAAGGGGCCAAAGCGCGACCACCTTCCTAACCCTGAATAGAAGACTGCGAGCAAGGGGCTCCCAGGTGACCCACCCCACAGGCCTCAGAGAAATACTGGCCGGGAGGCCGCACCTGGGGCAGGCCTGGCCCACACTACATGCAGAGAACCTAACACTGGACCCGACAGAAACCACCCCAGAACAAGACATTGTGGACAACAGAGGGCACCACTGCCAGATACGACTGGAGGGGGAACTCGCCCACAGCTACCACAGGAATGGGAAATACATAGGCACCCTCACGAAAGAAAAACTTCTCAGACTACACGAAAGGTACACCCAGGCAGTGGGTACCACACACCACCAAACCCCACACCAGCGTACACTACGCACCGAAATGTGGGAGGACCACAAAATACAGGTCTCCACGTTCGAGGAGGAAATAGGGCACCTCCTCATTAGGTACTCAAGCAAAGAAGAAAAGGAGGAACGAAAAAAGAACCTGCAAAACCATTGGACATTCCCTGCCCAAATGCAAAGGGCACTACAACAGGCATTCGGAATTACCACCGAACTGTTCGCCTCACCCCTCAATGTCCACCACAACACCACAACGTATTACGCCAAGTATGACAGAGACAAGGTGTTCGGGGCCAGAGGCTCGGCCTGGACAGCAAATTGGATGAAACTGGGAGCCTACCAGTTCAACCCAGAATACACGCCACAGGACCTCAAAAAGGCACTGGACTTTGCCATAGCGGCCACCACCACACAAGAACCGGTGTTCGGGGTCGGGGTGTACCCGACATATGAGAAAACCCCGTACAGAAAGCTCTACAATGCACATGCAGGGCACCTAATACACGAACTATTAGAAATACCACAAGGCAAGTTCACATTTCTACCCCCTGACCACTGGATGGGTGCCACCCACCAACAAGCGAAACAATGCAACTGGAACCTCCGGGTGCTGATAGTGGCCAACAAAGAAGGATGGCAAGCACACTGCGGGGACCCGGACGCTGCCGCAGACTGTATAAGGAGGGCACTCACAACCTGCCCGCAAAGTAAGGTCCGCACCACCTCAGCTGTCAAACAGCCGATAAGGGAGGCAAACCTACACGATGCGAATGAACCAAACCAAGAAGTATGCACCCCCAGTGTGGACTGTGTGGTCGACACAAGACCATGGCAGCGATACGAACTCCCGGAAATTAAGACAAAGGACATGACGAATGCAATGGGAAGAATGTGCAGCACAGGGCCACATTTGAGGAACGACCTCTGCCCCCAGTGCTGCAACGTACAAGCGGAAGTGGAAACTTGGTGGGAGGACAGCCACCTCCACGTGGAAGAAGGACCAGCCAAATGGGAACTCCTCCCCGGGAGCAGAGGAGGCAAATGGAACATACACCCCCCCACCGTACAACAGGTGGTGGAAGCCAACACTTTACACACCAGGCTTACAAGACAGAATGACGCCCAAACGATATGGGACAAAGTAGCGAGGTCAAAAGTTGTCAGATACCCCACTGACTTCTGGCCCGAACACGAACCGGGAGCCCAAGGAAGGAGATGGGAATTGACAAGAGACCAAACAGAGGACCCCAGGAACCAAGCCCCGAGGAACACACCAACCCAATTGACATACCCCTCCCCTCTAAGGGCACACAAGGCAGCCTCGTACCTTTACACGGACGGGAGCAAAAGAGAAATAGAAACAGAAGAAGGAGGCAAAGAATGGGCCTCAGGAGCTGCGGTATGGGACCCCAGGACCGGGGAAGGGGAGGCCCACATGATTCGATGGGAAGGCGAAGACCAAGAGGTGAACAGAGCGGAACTTCTCGCCATACAAAAAGCGGTGACGCTCCCGCCACCACCAAGTGGCAATGGACTCACCATTTGCACGGACAGTGCCAACTCCATTAGACAACTGGAGAGCATGAGAACGAAACCCCACAACATGGAACACCACCAGCAAAGAGACCTCCTATATGCCATACTGGTCAACATTGAGGCATTAGTAGCAGCAGGACACACTGTCTCACTGCTAAAAGTCAAGGCACACACGGGAATTGTGGGGAACGAAAAAGCAGACGAGGCAGCCAAACAAGCCTGTACTACGGGAACCCTCACGGAAGCGTGGGATAATAACGAGACAATAAAAGTCAAACCCATGATACCAGACGAGGACTCGAATAGCAAAGAGCTAAAAGGAAAACTCGCGGTACAAAAGTACGTAACCACACTACTCCGTGAACGGCAAGCCCAAGAAAACAGTAGACTCTCAGCAAAAATGACCGACCTCCAGGGAGAACCCTCAACCTGGACCCACCAACCGAAAACTGAGCGCAACTTCAGATGGGAGGCGCACCATGACCAAGCGCAACAAACTGAAGAGGAACAAACGACAATACGGGACCCGGTACCCAACCAGCAGCAGCAAGCCAACCAGACCCGAGACGAGGAAGACAGGCAAATAAAAGCCATGATGGAACAAACGGAGGAAGAGGAGATGCTCCTTATGCGGGAGGTGCAGGAGCACCAAGAATACCAAGAAACAGAGGGCAAAGGGGACCCCACCCGAGGAGACGAACCCGAACCCGCAGGGACACCACCCCCACCCTCCGAAGGGGGGGAAATATTTGAGGAGCTCAACGAGCTCGCAGAGAGACTAGAAGTGACCCAAGAGGTACGAACTGACGATGAAATCTTTGACATGCTAAATGAACTCATTGAACAGCGGGAAAAGCCACAAGGGGAGCCGACAAAAGAAAGACAAGCTCACCATGACCGTGTCACAGAGGAGTCCAGAGTCCATGCAGTAATGGAGGACCCGATGCCCAGAACAAGATGGAAACAACGAAAACACGATATGGCACACAGCAGATCGGAAAAAAGGAACGCCCCCTCGGTTCAAGAGGGCAGGACCACAGACAGCTGGCTAAACGAAACAATGAAGCACCTCAAAGGAGACACGCCACTACACAAAGTAGCGAACGGCTTCTGGAAAAGAGCCACATTTGCGGTACGAAAAACAATACTCAAATGCAGACTGAGAATACTGCCAGCACAAGACTATGAGACGGCGAAAAACTCAGCCGGAGGGAGCGGGAGGTGCACCCTGGAAGGATGCGGACACAAAGGGGTGGACTACGCAAAGGGCTTCCTCATGAGGGTAGGGCACGCCCTAGGGGGATGCAACAACCCACAAATGAGAGGGATGTTCACGGACAGGGCAGATGCCCACGCAGATGAGCTAAAACACATACTTGACCACCATAGAAAAGGGGGATGCAAAGTACTCGCCTACACTGGAAAAAAGAGGGACCCAGGGATTAAGCCAAGGGTACTCCCAAATTACATACTCACTAGGGGGCAATGCAGACACGACGGGAAGGACAACCCAGGCAGAAATGATGGGCCCGACACAATACCGAGTTTTGTAGACATAGTCATGATAGAGGGTCTAGAAGACCTGGAGGACGGATGGGAATGCACACAACAGGAAGCACCAGCAAGGGTAAGGAACCTACACCTCATTGAAGTGGCCCACACCGATGACGAAAAATGGGGACCCAAACTCCTGGAAAAATACAAGAAATACGGACCGCTACTACAATTGCTACGCAGGCACGGATTCCGTGCCAAACTTCATGTGTTTGCAGTGGGCAGAACAGGCACGGTGTACAAACACAACCAAGACATACTCGAGCAACTTGGACTCAACAGAAAAGAGGCCACACAGGCACTACAGAGAATACACGACCTGACAGTAAACTATGCACACAGCACCTACCAGCTATACAGAAAACTCAGACAAGAAAAACAAGAGGAGGAGAAAGACAAGAACCACCCAGTATAAATTGTCCCAACATGGCCGCCACTCGTGGCGGTCCGGCCCAGAGTAGGGCCGGGGAAATCAATTTACTCATACGCCCGACGGGCGTGGTTTTTTCTTTTTCTTTTTCTTTTTCACATACTCGCGCATAAGTCCCCCTCCGGACAGTTCTGACAACCGTGCACGATTGTCAAACCTGTCCGGAGGGGGAGGGGGAGTGTGCACGATACACGGTTCTGGCCATCGTTTGAAAAAGGAAATCTAACGTAGAGCAAAATCACAAATGTAAAAAATCTGAAATCAAGCATTCCAAAAAGTGATATCTTAAATCTAACGTAGAGCAAAATTAGCAAAATTTTAAAAAATGGAAATCTAGAAAATCAGCAAAAACTGAGAAATGGAATCCCCCTCCCCACTCATGCGGAAACTCGGAATCCCAAGTCGGTAGTCCCCCCCCTACCCACCCACTTTTTCGGGACCAGGTCGGCAGCGGGTCAAAAAGTGAGGGCAAGATTTAAGAATTACACAAAAAAAAAACTAAGGAACATCCCAAGTGGTCACACCACCATGCTCCGATGCCAAGTCACCACCAGGTGCAGCAGCCGCCATGCCACCACCAGCTGCGGCAAACAGCCGCAGCACCTACTGCCGTGCCTCGGGGGACAGCTTGTCCACCCCTGAGTAAATGCAGAGTGCCCCCTTACACATCACCGGGTCTTCGGTGACGGAGATGCCGTCGGTGCCGGTGCCCATGTCGTATACGATTGTCGAAAGCTAATCCGAGCCTGCGGTCGTGGTCAGTTTTGACAATCGTGCACGATTGTCAAAACTGTGTCCGAGCCTGGCGTAGTCGCTGCCTTGTTTATTCGCACGAGATATCGCAGGATTCGCAGGAAAATCGATGTTGCGCCAAAACTTGTCAGACCAGGTCAGAAGCCAATTTATAGCCTCTACCGGGCTTTGATGCGCATTCACTCCGACATTGATGCAGTTGTCGTGGAGTTTCCTTGCAATAGCTAGCAAACCCTACATTCTGGGAAAATCAGAAGACGTCTAGAAGACGTCTTCTGAACGTCTTATAGACGTCTTCGTAGACATGATGTCTTCTGGTTTCCAGAAGACGTCTTCGGGGTGGAAACGTCTTCTGGAAACCAGAAGACACTCTTCGGGGAAGACGTGCCGAAGATGTGCGGAATGCCTTCCGGATTTCGGAAGACATCTTCCCGGAAGACATGCAAAGGGCAGTCTTCCCGGAAGATACACGGAAGATGTTCCGAATGTCTTCTGGACCAGAATACATTCTGACATGTGTTATCGACACATATGTGATGATTATGCAATTTGGCCACATAGCTACTTCATACCACACGTACACTCATCGCGTAATCACAGAAGACATTCAGAAGGCGCACGGAAGACATGCAGAAGACATTCCAGGTATCTTCCTAACAGCTTCAGGGTTGTCATCATGCTCTGTTGCTATGATACATAATATACGGCTAAGTTAATTGATAGGTATATCTACACATACATGCACGATTGCATCCATTCAACATACAGATCACTAAGTACGATGCCCGGCGTATTATCATGATCGCCTCTTGCGTCTTGCACCTTTCGGTCGTGAACCATCATCGTCGATGCACTCGAAAAAGTCAGCCTTTAAATCAAATACCACCGCCGTGTTCATCACAGGATGTTTCTTGATTACAACTTGGTGCTCAATTTGAGCCGCCAGGATGAATGGATCAGTCGTGTCCCAAGGTGTCTCGGGATCATCCGGGTCGTATGTGTACACCACCTTTGCGGTATTGTCCGGCCCGTACTTCGAGTTTAGCTTGGCAAACCGTTTTGTCGTCGCTTTGTTGAATTCAAGGAACCACTTTCCCTTCACAAGAATGTACTCTTTCGCGGCCAAGTCGACCTTGTAGATGCTGTCTACCATGGCGTACCTGCGAGTTGGAGCCACCATACTCTATAGTAAGAATCCCCGAAGATGTCGAGAAGACACACAGAAGACATTCGGTACATATTCTGCGCACATTCACCAAAACGTAATGCACGGACGCACCGGTCAGTCTCGATTTCCTCGCCTTTGATGTTTTCTCCAGAGAAAAAGGCTCGGAAGTAACGTTGACAAGTTTTCTTCGTCTTGTCCTGAGCGGCCGTGCGATAGCAAACTCCTCGAACCACGACCGAGCCGAAAGATTGACACACTTGAGGAGGCCCTTCGACGAGTGCCGCTTCATTCTCCGTGAATGGTCTCCCCAGCCAGACCTTGGGGTCGCTACCGTGCATATGCAGCGGCACATCCATCAGGCGAGACGCTCCGGCTCGTGCGCCAATACGTCTCCGAACCATATGGTTTTCCCTGCGAATGTATACGTGCACAGTGTCAGGACATGTATTTACCGAAGACGTGTGGAAGATGCCTAGAAGATATATGAAACGTCTTCCAGGCACCTTATGGGTTTCATTTCTTACTTACCTCTTGCAGTAGGTGACGTAGTCGTCGAATTTTGCCTTCAACTTGCGGTATTGGGGCACGTTGTCATGCATCCACAGCTCCAGCGCTTTCGTTTCAGCGCGGGAGAGTACATGGCGCTTGCCTTGTGTTCCCAAAACCACGGTGTTCGGCGCCCTCAACGGTGCGGTGGCCAATCAAGAACGGGAGCACGGGTGGCCGGGTGGGATTGGTGGTTGCCTCCCGCCGGCGACGAAGTACCAAGATTAACCCTCGCACCACATGTACCATCCGGTACCGCCCCAAGCCTTGCATAACACTCTGAACCGGACATGCATTGTTCTTCACCCACCTTCGAATTTTCCCGTTGAATGATTCGAACACGTACATCCATGTCCCCCGTGTTGGACCATACATGAGGAGTTGGTCGGGGAAGTGGGAAAGCAAATGCGTGTTGATGACCAGCCAGTCAGGTGAGCCATCGCGCTCGAGTGACTTGAAGAACTCATCCACCAGATTTTGAAGCTTAGGAACATCCTGCAAAATCACCAAATAAAAGGTAATTAAGGAAGACGTGTGGAATGTACTCGGAACGTATTCGGGATGTCTTCCAGATGTCTTCCGTACCTTACAGTCTACAAGCTCCGAAGTGAGCTCTCTCGTTATGACCGTCAACTTCCCGATCAAGTCTTCAAGCATGTTTTTCGCGTAGCCCTCGTCTCTATCTCAAGACGCTAGCACGCTCATGATGCCCGCTTGTAGCATTTTCAACGCCTCGTGACACTTGAGCGTCTTCGGTCCGGTGTTCCTGCCGTTCGGACGCAACATCTTCTTATGGCCTTGCCCCCATGACCTTCCCAACGAGAGCTCCGTCATGAACTTCAAGGCGGTCTCTAGCGACCTCAAAGATTTCGACCCTTTTGCCCGCATCGGGATTTGAAACGGACCAATTGCCATTGAATATCGTTCCACGCCTGTCATTTTCCCGGGCGCGAAAGTTAGTGGTAACAGGAAGACATCTGGAAGACACGTAGAGGATACTTGGGGCACCTTCCGGGCACCTTCCTAGCTAGTGGTCGGGTTTTGACTGCATCACCTTTGTCGTCCCTTGTCGGCTTCCACCACGTGGGATGCATATCGTTCGCGCGAGCGTGCTCTCTTACACCCGGCGTAAAGTCGAACCCCATGAGTGCCTCATGGACATATATATAGCCCAAGGTTTCGGAGTTTATGCATGCCGTCAAGGATGACATTCTTGGAAAGATCGAAATACAGCAAACGAGATAGTGCCGATGGGAACTTCACACCGGTTTCGCCGATTTCCTCCTCCAACACTTCCTGAAGATTGGCCGCATTCTTACACGTGCTAAGCAAGACGTGTCGTTGGCCCGCGCGTCGAATGAACTCGTCGGTCTTTGGTACGGCGGGCCCTGCGTACAATAACAGGAAGACGCTCAGATGACACCCGGAAGATGTTGTGAATACATTCGGCATGTCTTTGGGGAAAGCGGACCTGGCGGATCTTGCTCGCAAAACTTGTACAACATCTTATTTAGATGCGGGCATTTCCCCTTCCCCCGGATCAAACATTTTGCACACGCACAGAAGCTGCCCACGCCCATAATGCTCATAGCATCGACGAGCCCTACATAGTCAAACACGGCGGCAAGAAGCATCGCCCGGCATTGGAATACGTCGTCCGTGAAGGAGTCCCAACATGGAAACCCAACTTCCCAAAGTTCCAAAAGCTCGTCTACCAACTTCTCGTAGAGGATGGTGGTGTTCCTCGGCTTCCCCGCCATCATTCCCCACAACTCAAGGTTCACAAACTTCTTGCGGATTTCCGGTGGCAAGTTCAACACTTGAAAGTAGATAGGGAAAACCCCCGACTTGTCCTTCCAAACGGTGGCCCCATCGGCGCAAAGCATGAGGATGACGTTGCGAGGGTCCTTGAAGAAGTCGGGATATGCAGCTTGCTTCGCCTTCCACTCAGATCCATCTGCAAGATACATAAATACAACTTAAATTCATTCAGGTAGTAGGAATCAGGAAGTCATACGGAAGGTGTACGGAAGACACTCTGCGCATCTTCTGTACGTCTTCGGGGCAATTCAGGATATGCTCTATCATCAATGTGTTACTCACCGGGAATGTCTTCAAGAATGCCTTCCTCCGCGTGGCGTGCGAACGCATGAGCCCAGCAACGTCGGGATGGCTGTAAATTGCTTGAAGTAAATCCTTGAAATGCCAATGATAGAATTGGCACTTCGCCTTCCCCCGCTTTGCACTCGGGGTGGCTTCGGCATTCCGGGTGTCGTCCGCACCCTCGGCATTCCCCGCACCGCGCACCGATCCTTACCCGTCCCTCCCAACGCCATGCCCCGCACCTTGGACAGAAGTCAAAGTCCGCGAATTGTTTTTCGAACATCACGCACCAATGCGGGCAGAGGTCCACCACTAGGAGTGGGATATCAATGACCTTAAACCGAGCAATGCTTTGTTTGAACGAGTCACATGATTCTTACGGCCCCTCGGCCGTGACGGATGACAACTCGTTGTCTGCCGTCACATACCGCCGGAAGGATACCGCGTTCCATAACGGGATGCGTAACTCGTTCCAAGACTGATAAACATCAGTATCCAATCCGTTACGGAGCGAGACTGGGCGTCCATACGGAACCCGACGATAAAATCCGTCGTGGCACGCATCTGTGACCCTCCGATTAAAACATATGCTACGGTCAACTTTGCTTTGGGAAATGTGATATGTTAAGTACACGACCCCCTCAGAATATAAATTTCTCTTTCGTGGACATAACTGGCGATAAGAGGCTGGAGATATCGAATGTCGAAAACTGTAGCTGATGTGGCGCAATGCAGTTCCCATCTTCGATGCAGTACGTGAGACATTAGTCGGAGAGAATTCGGGATTATAAAGAAATTCGTCGTAACCGTTCGCTAAAAACGTGTAAATTTCTCTACTTAATCGTGCGCACCCGCGAAAAAGGTTGAAGTGGTTTACGCCACATTTCTTGGGTGGCATATGACTGCTTTTTCGGGACTTGCGTTTATATATTTTGTTGAGAGAATCTTCAAAGGGAGACGACAGACGCATACGTGATACTCGTACAGTACAAACGCTTCCAATTTCCCCACTGACGAAACACTTTCCCCATGTCGTATTACGGGTACAGATGCGATTTATTAAATATGCAATTTCGACTTACCGCGGAACGCTCTCTCTCTCGCAGCGAGACCCTGTCCTGCCAAGTGAAGATCTTTAAGATTGTGTGCACATCTAAGGAACTTATTTGTATCTAATATTATCACCTATTCCTACTGAGTCAGTGGGTATCCGCATCGTGCGCAATGATAACCCCGTTCGCTACTTTTGGAAGTTGCGAAAATCGTAAATTCACGCTCACTATACCCACATGAACGCGCCAGCCCTTAGCGAGATTTGCAGTGGGATTTTCAGTGTATACGAATTACCGTTAAAAGATAACGCATATTAGATAATATTTTGCTAGTCGCTTCCCTCATCCGCTGCGCACGCACGCTTGCAGGCGAGCGCGCGGATGAGGGAGGAAACCCTAGCGAAAATGTGGACGCGGTTGACATCCGCGTTTTCGCTAGAGCTGACAGCGCGCTGTCAGATGCTCAAAATATGTTCCTTATGCATATATGATATGCGTGGAAGGTTTGTGATATGCAAGATGCGTTTATGCGATGCGTATGTCGAGCGGTTGGCTCGATGCGTGCCCAATGACCCCCTTCCATGCGCGGCGTCCCAGACCCCAGGTTGTGCACGGATCTCGCGCGCGCAAAAAAATATGTTGTTCCTAACGCACCTCTTAATCAGTATGCAAAGTGTTGGTGCTTCGTATTTATTTCTCAGACCTGTATTGGGGGCCCGTAAGTCACTGTCCAGCTGTGTGAGATACAGGTCTGAGCGGATGCGAGCCAGCGTTGTGATTTTGATATCTTTTTCGGCCGCACATGGACGCGAGGTCGGACACGTCATGACTTTCGGAGATCGAAGTGACAATATAATTATCGTGTCGACTGATGACATCTTTGAAGAAACTTTTATATTTTGATTACATCGCGACTACTTTATTGGTGGAATTTAAAAGAGTACCACGCGACATCTCTTTATTGGTTATCAATACCACGTGCCAAATGACCTGGCGTACGTCCCGTCTCGTACCCAGTCTTCTATCCGTCAGGTAACCCGATACAAGACGGAACCGTTACGTGACGGGTATCTGATGTGTAACGGGATTTATAACAGAAAAGAACGGATTTACATCCTGGCGTGTGACGGAAGTAGCATCCGATATGCCAAATGGGGCCGTAAGAATCATGTGGTGGCGTCGGGCGACTTAGAAAACACGTCCGGATGATTAGTTTTCAAAATGTGCAGCAGCTGCCCAAAGGATTCTTGAGTCATATTGCCATCCAGATTCCACTCCAATAAGTCGAGTAGGGTATCCTCGGAGCTCGTCGCTGCGGTCTGTCATCGAAGGATAAAACGGAAGGCGTCAGGAAGACGCACGGAAGACGTCCCTCGTAACTTCCGGGCGTGTTCCGGGTACAAAAGACATCACACTATATACAATTTTCAATTCTGAGCAAAATATTCAAACAGCGAACGTTACCTCCGTATCAGCCAAGTTCTCCAACGACTTTAATTTTCCTTCGATTTCTTCCGTCACCTTTCTAGCAAGTTCCGGGTCGACATGGTCGAGTAATTCGTCGAGCTCTTCTTGAACGGCTTCCGGGTCCGGCACGTTTCCATCGGCATCGGCATCGTCAAGGGAACCGGAATCGGCATCTTCCTGTCAACCACAATCACTTTCAATGGGCAAGAGATACGTGCCAATTGTGAAGAACAACTGCAATACCTATCCGGAATAAACGATTTTGATATGTACCTTCATTCTCATGAAGATATGCGGATGATACCCGGAAGACCTTCTGCACGTCTTCCGGGTACCTTCCGTGAGGGTTACCTGAGAATGATAGTCTTTCTACCCGGATTTGCACACCTGATCCGACTCCTCGCCATCGGGATGTTGCTCATCGTCGTCCACAGCCTCTTCCGGAAGCGTCGGAAGGCATACAATCTGTTTGAACATAGTCCTATGTCGAGACCGTGTCCTCATGGTGACCAAGCGCATGGACGATTGACACGCGCCACAATCACACACCACCATCCCGGGCCCGCGGTTGGACATGATACCAACGGCGGGCCCGTCGTCCCCTTGCGTCTCACCCACTAACTCGGCGGGCGTGGGAGGCATATTGCGGTGTGCTACGGGGCCTTTCATCCGCCTGCGCAAGCATGTCACACGCATCCGCCGGGAATAAGCTTGACCGGAATGTACCCGGAAGATGCGCAGAAGACGTTCGGAACGTCTTCGGAACGACTTCCGATGGAGCGTGTAGGCATACATCTTTCATGGAGATATGGGCATGCCGTGCCAACCGGTTCGCACCTTCGTGTTGGCATCTCCGGGGGGAGGGGGTCACGGTTGGACGTGATACCAACGGCGGCCCCGTCGTCCCCTTGCGTCTCACCCACCAACTCGACGGGCGTGGGAGGCATATTGCGGTGTGCTACGGGGCCTTTCATCCGCCTGCGCAAGCATGTCACACGCATCCGCCGGGAATAAGCTTGACCGGAATGTACCCGGAAGATGCGTAGAAGACGTTCGGAACGTCTTCGGAACGACTTTCGATGGAGAGTGCAGGCATACATCTTTCATGGAGATATGGACATGCCGTGCCAACCGGTTCGCACCTTCGTGTTGGCATCTCCGGGGGAGGGTCCTCGGGCTCATGGACTTCGGTATAGGTCATGTCCACAACGTCATCCATCGGGGCCGGAGGTGAAGGTGAAAGCCTTCGCGGATTCATCCGCCTATCCCCATCACTCACAAGCTCCGGAGGACGATGATATGGTTCGCCCGATGCGATTGCATCCCGTATCTTCAACACCATTCCTTGGAGGTTGACGCCAATGAGAGGCTCAAGCAGCCACTTATGTTGTCGAAAGTGCACCGTGCCCGGATCATCGGCCAACTCCAATGGATCGGAGAAAATATCCTCCCACGTATGCTCCTTGAAGCCCGGTTCATGCAAGTCTGAAATTTCTTGCACATAGCCAAAAAAACTCTTGAACCGAGAAAAGCACATTAGTGGGCTCGGTTAAGCCGAAAGGTGGCCGGTTGCTTTGACGCGGCACGCAAATACGAACCGCGTCCTCATTATCTTCAGCCCTGCGAAAACATTGTGATGGTGAATTCATAGAAGACACATGGAAGACGTCCGGAAGTTGCGCAGAAGATGTTCCACACATTTTCGGTTGTATGCATTCCAAACTGCATAAATGTGCGCATGATATATGCATGTGGGTTATGGAGACAAGCAAGCACCTTGTTGCAGGGGAATGTTCATGACTGTAGACGGCTTCCCCGAGCCATGCCGACATCTCATGATCCAGCTCGCGGGATGGCGACACCGTAGACAACCAATCGTTCACCGCTGCCATCTTCCCCTTCAAGACCTCCGGCTTGGATTGACGGAAGACCTCCGCCGCGGATTCGGGGGGGGGTTTAGTGAGCATCGCTCGTTTGAAGGACGACATATTGGTCTTTGGGGGCGCTTCCCCCTTTTGGAGATGCGCGGCACGTTTACTTGCCATTCTATCTCCTATACAAAGGACACTTGGCCAAGGTAGTGCGGAGGGCATCCTGAAGACAAACACTCAGAAGACGTTCAGAAGTCACTCAGAAGACACCCGGAAGATATCTCTCCGACATCTTACCGACGTCTTCTTAGATGTGATTGCGGAAGATACCCTAGATACTTTCTGTACATCTTCCGGACATCTTCGGGGAATGTATGTCTTGCTGAACCCAGAAGAGGTGCGGAAGACATGCGGAAGACACGCGGAAGACACGCGGATGACAGCTCCCGACATCTTCCGGACGTCTTCTTGACTGTGCTTGCGGAAGATACCCCAGATACCTTCTGTACATCTTCCAGATGTCTTTGAGGAAGACATGTCTTCTGGAAATCAGAAACTTGTAGAAGGCACGCCGACGTTCCACCGAATGTCTTCCCAGTCCTCTTCGGGGCGTCTTCCTCACTTTTTAGAGGGTCTTCTACGCGTCTTGAAATGTCTACCTAAAATTATTTAGGTAGACATTACTGAGAAGACATTCGGTGGAACATCGGCGTGTCTTCTACAAGTTTCTGATTTCCAGAAGACATGTCTTCCTCAAAGACATATCTGGAGGGTAACAAGATGCACAGAAGGTATCTGGGGTATCTTCCGAATTTTTTTTTGTTTTTTTGTTTTTTTGTATTTTTTTTGGAAACAATTATAAAAAATCGCGAAAAAAACATATAAGGTGCACAATATTGGGCAAAATCGTACTGTGAAGGTAGAATTGCAAAAAAACAAGTGGTTTGTTCGGGAGAGGGTCAAACGTACCAAGTTAAAACGGCCGCCTAATTTGGTAGAAGAAACTGCTCTTGTTTTAGAGCACCATCGCTCCTAGCAACGGTCGAAGAGTCGATCACGCGCGCAGTGAGTCGCGTGAGACGTGGTGACTGCACGATAGCAAACCCGAAAAATCCGCCCGTCAAAAACCATCTAGAGTTCACTCGACCGATCCGACGCGATAGGTAAAGGGGCTCGCTGATCGACGGCACTGTTTGAATGTTAGCTTGAACGTTGATGTCGTTTCGATACCGGTACGATCACCGGGGTACGGAACGTGATGCGCCAGAGACGCCCGAAAGACCTCCTGCCCGTCTTCCGGGCATCTTTGCGGCGCTAAAAAGTACCCGTTTACGCTCTTCCAGCACAGTTTGACTTTTTAAAGAACTCAGAAAACAAAATGTCTAATACCTTGAAAAGAAAGAATGCCAGCGGGGTGAAGGAGGGTGACCTCCGGGAGAAGTTTGAGTCGTTCGTCGCGGCGGTGGGAGGCGACGCCAGCGAGGAAAACTTCATCAAGTGGCTCGTAGCAAGGGATGGGGAGGAGGGGAGCGGAGGCGGTGGGGGAAACCAGCGGGGGGAGTCCAAGAAGAAGCTGTCCAAGACGGGCATGCTTCACTTCCAAGCGGACTTCACCCGCATCATGGTGGAGCAGGTGGGCGACGGGCGGCTCGACCCCATCTTAAACGTATCGGACCAAGCGAGTGCGGCTGCGGCCTTCAAGGACGAAGTCCTGGCCTGCAGCGATGATTACGAACTCCGTGAGATCGGCAGGCGCCTCAGAAATATGATTTGTGACTTTCGAATTTTCTGGAGGTATGGGGTGTATACCAGCGTGTCGGGGAGGGGCACGGAAAAGGGGAAGTGGGTGTGGCACCCCTCCCGGACCGCCCACCCCTACTATCGCAAGCACCCCGACGCCATCAAGGCGCTGGTCATTGAGACCGACGCCCGATCAAAGTACCCAACGCACGAGCAGAAAAAAGCAGTGTTGCTCACCATCGACGGGTTGGTGCTGCACGAGCTGCCCGCCCAGGCATCGGACGCCTTGGCCGCTGAGCAGAAGGATGAGATGGGTACGTTAATTTGCTTAATTAATTTCTGTTTCACCTGTTTTGTTGTCTCACCAAGAAGACGTCACCAGGACACGTCAGAGACGTTCTGAGGGCATTCTGCACGTCTTCTTTAGTTAATAGGGCTTAGCTAATAGGCAAGTATGACTGAGTGTCTTCTGAGTGTCTTCTGAGTGTCTTCTGGTATAACATACTAACATATGCCTGTTTCAGTGGCGACATGCCTGCAGGTAGAGTTGGAGACTCAGACGCAGATCGAGGAGCTCGAAAAAAAGGCGGGCAGCTCTAAGGTTAGGAAGGTGGCGGAGGCGGTGGCGGAGGACAACAAGGCGAAGGGGAAGGCGGCATCCGTGGACCCGAAGGGGAAGGCGGTGGCGGAGGACCCGAAGGGGAAGAAGAAGGCGGTGGCGGAGGATGCTGAAGAGGGGTTTGAGGTGGGTAGCCACGTGGTATTGTACTGCGTGCCCGAGGATCTGGTGAACGATCCGGAGATATTCCCCACAGGGTACTACCACGAGAAGGGGAAGTCCGCGACATGGACCGCGGACATGCCCCTTCTCACGGGGGTGATAACGCACCCAGCCAATTCAACAGTTGTGGCCGCCCATGGCTTGAAGTCGGCTACAGCGAAACGGAAGTCGGCCACCGCCCTTCACTTGAATGGCGAATATTGTGGCATCAAGGTATGGTTCTGCAAGCACAACCCTTGAATATACGATATCCAGAAGACATCACATATGTCTTCTGGGTATCTTCCGCACGTCTTCTGGATATGTATTTAGTTTCTTTAATCACGTAAGTAACATTTGCAGCTGGTCGTAAACTTTTGTGTGACTGCACCCAGGTGCTCTCCTTGGCGGTGGACAAGGATGACGTAGCCTTTGATAACGCCCCGACGCTCTTCTCCGCCTGGCAAAGTGGCATGCAAATGACCTTTGTCGGGATGGAGAAGTCGTACGGCAAGGTCCTCAAGGCGAACGACAAGATCGCCGGGCCGGGTGGCCTCGGGTCGTAGCTTCTGGCTGCGATGGAGGAAAAGACTTACCCCTTCGGGGATAAGTCAAAGTGGAGCCTGGTGGTTCCCATCAGCCACCTCCGCCCCATCTTCAAGGAGAATTTGCCTAGGGCATACGAAACTACAACCTCCGAAGCGGGGGACGGAATCCTTCCTAGTGCTAGTGAAGACGATGCTGATGAGTGAAACAGTAAATATGTAAATAAATAGCTTTGTAAATAAACCTGAGTGTTGCATCCTTCTTTGTTCCATTTGTATCATCCTGCCAGCGAACTGCGTGCGTGTAACCTGAAGGCATACTTATAGCGACTTTTGGTAGAGTTGCAGAAGACATCCAGAAGACATCTTCTGGACGTCTTCTGTACATCTTCCGTATTCCGGAAGATGTCTTCTAGACGTCTTCTGGGGTCCAGAAGACATCCAGAAGACATCCAGAAGACGTCTTCGGCGCGTCTAATGTCTACCATCTTCTGAGTTCCAGAAGACGTCCGGAAGATCTTCCGGGAAGACATCCCGAATGTCCACTACCCGGCCTTGGGTACATCGGGATGTACCCAAGGTCACTTGTACATCCTTAGGTCGTGCATGCAAGATTTGTGTCCGATGGCCTTATGGTTGATAAGACATGTCCGCAAGACTTCCCTTCAGATATACAACCACTCGCTTTGAGCAATTTCGATCATTTGGGTGATTTTCATATGGTATCATAGTTGTCAATTTGCAGGTTTATTGTGGTTTGTAGTTAACAATTTTGCTGGGTACATACCTTGGGTACATCGACCTTTAGGTACATTTATGGGTGGTGTAAAAGGTCGATTCAAAATTTGGAGACCCATGTTGAAAAGTTCACGAGCTGCGCTTTCTGGAGTGTCATGTCAAAAATTGCATCCGACTTCATCTTCACCGAGCAAAATGGCTTCAAAGTTAAGCAACGTTTCTTGATCACGAACGAAACATGTGGAAATAATTATTCAGCAAGGGGTATGGTCGCCATAGTGGTGCAGTGCGCGGCCGTCCATGTCCCATCTTGAACATACGTGTCAAATGTTATATTTCCATCCTCGACGATGACTTGAGGCCAAAGTGCGGTGTCATGGATGTCAATATGGTGCATGATATGTCGAAAATGCTTGGGTACATGGGGATGTACCCAAGAAGGCGTGGGTACATCGCAATGTACCGCAGGGTAGTGGACACGAAGATAATTATCTTCTGAATGTCTTCTGCATGACTACTGTATATCTTCTGAATTCCAGAAGACGTCTTCTGAACGTCTTCTGGGGTCCAGAAGACATCCAGAAGACGTCTTCGGCGCGTCTTCTAATGTCTACCATCTTCTGAGTTGCAGAAGACGTCCGGGAGATCTTCGGCGAAGATGTACAGAAGAAGACTTCCAAAAGATATCAAGAAGACGTCTTCCGGGATTCAGAAGATATACAGAAGATATACAGAAGACGTCCAGAAGATAACTTCTGGATGTCTTCGCCGAAGATCTTCCGGGCGTCTTCTGGAACCCAGAAGATGGTAGACATTATAAGACGCGCCGAAGACGTCTTCTGGATGTCTTCTGGATGTCTTCTGGACCCCAGAAGACGTCCAGAAGACGTCTCAGAAGACGTTTAGAAGACGCGTCTTCTGATTTTCCTTTAATGTAGGGAAATACGAAGCGCACTACCGGTGACGGATTATAATTTCACTTATAAGACGAGTTTTTTGGAAATGTCTCGCCCACTTATGACGCCCCTCCCCTTGGACTTGGACTCGAGTTTGGAATGAAGTGGGGGGCTATCACTGTATCTGTAGCCAGCTATAATGACGAGTTATCTTTGAAAATCTTGCCCTCACTCTCGGTCCCGAAAAAGTGGGTAAGGGGAGGTGGGGGGAGAGGGGGGCGTACCGACTTGGGATTCCGAGTTTCCGCATGAGTGGGGAGGGGGATTCCATTTTTCAATTTTTGCTAATTTTCTAGAATTCCATTTCTTTTTGCTAATTTTGCTCTATGTTAGATTTCAGATATCAGTTTTTGGAATGCTTGATTTCAGATTTAGATTTCCTTTTTTCAAACGATTGTCATAAGCGTGCATTCCAATTCGTTTCCAACAGAACCACCAAACGCCGAAACGCGCACACGCCAAAAGGCGGATGGAGTCCACACGCAGTAACCATTTGCTGTGAGTGCGTGGTGCCACATCGATTGCCACCGGCTGTACGCTTCTGTGCAAGAAGCGATCTTATATCAACCCTTATTGGCACGACATCACGGAAGTACAATACATGCTGTTATGCATTTTTGGTTTCGCGGTGTCTACCTGTGTGAGGGTTTTCGGCGAATGA
>LGRX02019677.1:0-12668 GCA_001247695.2 Cymbomonas tetramitiformis | reverse complement strand
CTCAGCTTATACTCAGTTCATACTCAGCTTATTACACTGCATGAATTCGCGTATTCCCAATTCGCGAATTCCCACATTCGCGAATTCCTACAGAATGAATACATGTTTGTATATATGCATATATATATCTCACACATTTGGCGAAATAAATACTGACCGTTGAGAAACCGCTACTACTAACCGTTTGAGTCAACAATGTTTTTAGTTGGTATGTTCGGATAAATCTTTGACCAGTCAACGTTTTATCAACTGATGATATTAACGTTGCGCCCACGCAAGAACCGACCACAAAAGCTGATAATTCATACTGCATTATTTCCTAGCCGTGTTATTCTTGCACAGCAAACCAAATGAAGTTTCAGATGCAGTGATACATAATAACTATACAGCATGCATGCGAGCATGCAATGGATGGGTAGACAGCCACCTAGGCATAAGGAATCGCACAACGCAAGGGAACACAATTCAGACACACGTTGACAATATATATTTCTAATATTACACCTTTTAAAATATTACTCGAAATGGTTTTGTGTTTTCTATCCTAGTGCTATTCTTTTGTTTTTGGCCAACCCTAGTTGGCAGTATCACATTCATCAACCTGACAGCAACACTATCTATACGCATGCGACCTCAGCGACATGAGACCATCTCCAGCGGCATCAACGCAGTTGCATGCTCGTTCCAGCGACATCTGCAGTTGCGCAACCCCGACCTAGTTAGCACAAAATGATATGCAGAACAGAAACGGATTATGCGATAGAATGGAGGACAGGGACAACGCGCACACATATACCAATATTAACAAACTCACCTGCGTGTATGGAAGCAGTGATGACCTTGGTCGTTCCCACATGCGCGCTGCAGCCGAAATACATACGGCGTTGTTAGCACAAAATAAATACACATCACATCATATAAAACAAGAAACTCAAAATCTCAGCGGGGTGAGTTGGCTTTGAACCAACAACTCCTAGACCGGTGGTCTGGCGAGATGCAACACATATCACCCCTTTCCACTAGATATACAAAGAATAAGCAACATGCAGACGCACGCATGCGAGCCAGCACAGCTAATAATACCCTCGCAAATAACACTCAACCCTCGCAAACGAGCTACCCGTGCAACAGATAATGACAAAAATGAAAGGCTACAAAAAGCACTACAAGCAGGCCAGTGCTTCACACTGCTCTGCTGCGGTTGGCGGCCTGGGATAGATAACTTTTGTGACAGCCTCTCATGGTCTGGAAGATGGTATCTTCACTTCTATCTTGTGTCTGTCTACACGTGAACGGCTACTCGCTACAGGCCGCGGTTGGTGATGGTCGAATGATATTTCGATTCGATATTTAGATATCGTCTATCACTGGAGTGTCAGCCGTCAGATGAAAACAAATATACCGATCGAATAAAAATGGGTCGGCAGCTTGGCACAGGCTACTGGCACGAAGATCGATCCAGAATTCCAGAATTCATCGCCCGCGGCCTGTAGATGCAGTGTCATGGTGCTGTAGCTCTTCACGTGTAGATAGAAGATAGAAGCCACTCCCAGCCGCCATCACAAAGACAACCGCTGACCAGCCCAAAGCAGTATGCTGCACTGGTCTGCTTGTATTTTTCGTTGCTGTTCATGTTGTGATTATATTTTGCACGAGTAGCTCGCAGTTTATTGTCGGTGAGGGTTTTCGTCGTGTGTACGAGTGTCTGTTTTGTTGCGCTTGCTCGCATGCATGCGTCCACATGTTGTTTATTGCATGCCTAGAAGGGGGTGATAGTGCGCATCTCTCCGGCCCAACGGGCTGTGAGTTGTTGGTTCGAAGCCAACTCACCCCGCTGAGTTTTTGAGTTTCCTGTGTTACTGTTGCATAATTCCTTATGCCTTTTATACTAACAACGCAGTATGTATTTCGGCTGCAGCGCGCATGCGGGAGCGACCAAGAGCATCACTGCTTCCATACACGCAGGTGAGTTTGTTCATATTGTTATATGTGTTTGCGTTGTCGCTGCCTTCCATGATAAGGTCCGTTTCTGTTCTGCATATCATTTTGTGCTAACTAGGTCGGGGTTGCGCAACTGCAGATGTCGCTGGAACGAGCATGCAACTGCGTTGATGCCGCTGGAGATGGTCTCATGTCGCTGAGGTCGCATGCGTATAGATAGTGTTGCTGTCAGGTTGATGAATGTGATACTGCCAACTAGGGTTGGCCAAAAACAAAAGAATAGCACTAGGATAGAAAACACAAAACCATTTCGAGTAATATTTTAAAAGGTGTAATATTAGAAATATATATTGTCAACGTGTGTCTGAATTGTGTTCCCTTGCGTTGTGCGATTCCTTATGCCTAGGTGGCTGTCTACCCATCCATTGCATGCTCGCATGCATGCTGTATAGTTATTATGTATCACTGCATCTGAAACTTCATTTGGTTTGCTGTGCAAGAATAACACGGCTAGGAAATAATGCAGTATGAATTATCAGCTTTTGTGGTCGGTTCTTGCGTGGGCGCAACGTTAATATCATCAGTTGATAAAACGTTGACTGGTCAAAGATTTATCCGAACATACCAACTAAAAACATTGTTGACTCAAACGGTTAGTAGTAGCGGTTTCTCAACGGTCAGTATTTATTTCGCCAAATGTGTGAGATATATATATGCATATATACAAACATGTATTCATTCTGTAGGAATTCGCGAATGTGGGAATTCGCGAATTGGGAATACGCGAATTCATGCAGTGTAATAAGCTGAGTATGAACTGAGTATAAGCTGAGTATGAACTGAGTATAAGCTGAGTATGAACTGAGTATAAGCTGAGTATGAACTGAGTCGCTCAGTTCGCACTCAGATCATCCTCAGTTCGCACTCAGATCACCCTCAGTTCGCACTCAGATCACCCTCAGTTCGCACTCAGATCACCCTCAGTTCGCACTCAGATCACCCTCAGTTCGCACTCGTTCGCACTCAGATCACCCTCAATTCGCACTCAGATCACCCTCAGATCGCACTCAGATCACCCTCAATTCGCACTCAGTTTACCCTCAGTTTGCCCTCAGTTCACACTCAATTGAGTGGGAATTGAGGCCTTATTTTTCTGTGAGTGGAGCTGACTGCTGGGGCGCCTGCTGCGGGGGTGGTGAGCTCGCTGGCACCTTCTCAGTGGGCGCCTCCGATGCGTCAGCTCGTGATGTAGGCGTTCGCGTCTTCGGTGACGCCAACTGTGGAGGCGCTGGGGTCGTAGAGGCTTTCCCAGCGCGTGACATACTCCTCGTTATCCTTATCTGAGGTGGAGCTCGGTCAGGGGGTTCGTGTGGAGCTTCTGTCGGCTTCGCGCTATCAGCTTCAGGCCAGTCAGGCATGTCGAAGTCGAGGTGATCCTCCTTCATTCCCTTATAGAGCTTCGGATTAACGAGAGCGATGGTCTCCCCCATGTCCATGGCCTGTTCTGCCACGGAGAGGGTTTCCACTGCTGAGAGCCAACAGTCAACCGTCTGGGCCCAGTGGGGATGAGCCGCGGGTGGTGAGCTGGAGAAGCATTCAGACTCCAGCGTTGCCAGAGGGTCTTTCGGCAGGTCTGAGGTGGGGTCGATCACTCCTGCCTCCTTCAACCCCTCGCGAACGTCCTTGTCTTTGAAGTCGGGTCTTCTGGACAGGGCGTCTGGTACCAGCAGTAGCGCCCCCTTGATGTACTCCATTCTCGGGACTCCCACCTCCACCAGATCCATGTACCAGCGTGCCTGTCTGCGGCTGAGCTCTCTGCCAGGTTCCATCAGCCATTCAAGGGGGCGGTGATCACCCTGGATGCGGAAGTTGGTGAAGATGAGGGGCTCGGGGTTTATTCCGGATTAACTTTGGGGCGAAAACTAGATTAAAAATGATATTTCCTACTTTCGAATTAAATGACACGTTACATGTCGTCCGCGAATGTCATATAGAGTACCATGCGTCCGCGTATGTCATATAGATAGAGCGCTCCGTCCGTCCGGCACATGGTACACATGGTAATAAAGCTGCAGATCCTCAATGGATCTACCCGTCGCGGTACGAGTTGTCTATGAGGCCTGCCTGCAGTCGATGCCGACGCATTGATATGGATCTTACCCGTATTGGCGACGAGTACATCTGCACTGACCTTGTCGACTGTCGGTGGATGACTCGTCTTGATTTGAATTGATGGTCGAATCTCAATCGGTGGCTTTAGCCACCACCCATCTATTCTAGAAAACAATTCTTCTCGATGCGGGCAACAAAAATATCATAAGACCATTTGCATGCGAACATAACAAATATGATTTAAATAAAGGTATTATCTTCAATAGAATTCGTGATAATGATATGGATCTTACCCGTATTAGCCGTACTCGTCGAAAGGTGTCGTTTCGTCATTCTGGTAACACCAGACCAATAGGCGCACACCGTCGACTGGAATAACCATTAATCGCCGAGTCTTCCACGCGTCACCCCCTGCATATTCAGCGCCAGAACTCGCAATCCGCGCGGTCGACACATATGTATCGATGTGGGTTACTAGTCACTAGCATAACACGTGTATGGTACAAGCAATGGTATAAGAACCCCGATCTTCACATTTTTTTATAATCATTGTATGTTACATTATTACACAGTGGTTGTTACATTCCATGTGTATTCTATTCAATCGTGCATTATGACTAATTGTGACTAATCGTGCAGGGAACCCGCCGACGGATCCGAATCGGTTGAGTCGTCCAAATGATAGCCCCATTCCGAATCTGTGTCCTCGTCAGCTTCTTCAAGCTCAATCACACTATCGCAAGCCTCCCGATCGACACAGATGTAGCGGTGTGGCATATCTCGGTCATCGTCTCGTAACTTGATTGCGAAACCAGCCGTTGCACTAGGCCATGATCGCTTGCAACGACACGGAAACGAAAGTACACCTTTTAATGCTTCCGGTAACAGATGGTCCTGCAAAGGCAAATGAATGACAGGAGTTCCTGTATGCGTCAGAAACCCGAGATCACGACGACATTACAGTAATCACCCACCTGTAAGAAAACAGAGAAATCCAGGTCACCAGCTTTTCTCATCGAGTTGGGTACCCCCCCGCCAGCGCCAGCGGCCTAAGAGAACGCTATGGATAGTGGACCGCGATCTCGTGAGCCAGCCAGCGAATTCCATAACCATCCACGCGGACACCTTCCCTAGCCAGCCCGTTCTCTTAAGGTGTTCATTTTCCGAGAAAATGGACCCTGAGAGCTGTGCGCAGCTTAAAGAATTAAAGCAAGATTTTGATGACGATATTATATCTGAAACAGACTATCAGGAACTTAAAGGCATCATTCTAGGTGCAGTGAAGTCTAACGTCCGCAATAGGAATGTAGCCCTCCCAGATCCCGCACCTCGGCCGTCCGAGCCTCCACAATCGTGTGCCACAGTCGTAACACCAGCGATTCAGGAGGTTCTAGATCTTTGTGATATCTAGGTGCCCTCTATTAGGCTATCAAAATTACGGCTCGAATAGATAAGTATGGCGTGAGATATGACCAAAATGGTAAATCGAAGTTTCGTGCGAAACATAATCATGAAAAACCATCAAATATACCATATTTGCCAATTTTCCCAGCAACATTTTTTCTTATTTTAAGAAATGCCTCTCCAGCTAGGCAGCCAGCGGCCATTTTCCTTATTTCAGGCCATCTCATAAGTCGGAAAATCCAGCCAGCTTTTCTCATCGAGTTGGGTACCCCCCCCCCGAAACGCTGGCTGTTTCCTTAACGTCGAGTTTCCTTAAATGTGAGTGATTAATAACAGTCGTAGGTCAACATAGAGGCACAGAGTGAGCAATCGAATGGCTGACACCTCAGACTGAAGAGGTAATGATGAGCCACTACGGGCGTGCCTGAAGTGAAGAGGCTGCTTCGGAGCCCACACACCATTTCACATGTGAAATCGCCAGCCGCCACTCCTATGGGACCTAAGAGAGTGAGAGGTCTTAGTTCTCTTAGGTCCCATAAGGGAGTGGCGAGCATAGCAGAGTTCCAGATGCTGTGATGATATGTGGGCTTCCCAAAGTCGAGATTGTTCAAAGCGAACGCGTGCCGCTGCAGCCTATCTTCAAACTTAGAGATTTCGCACTTGTCGGGCACATCCGTGTAGACGGTCAGCGATTGTAATTCTTCACGGCTAGTCGAAGGTGTTGTCAGTAAGACCTCGATTGTGCTTCGAAATGCTAGCAACACTTCTATAGGTGACCTCTGTGCCGCATCTGAAAAGAAGAAAGTGGCCGTGGGCTGTCATCAGGTGGGTGGCTCTACTCAGAATGGTAGGAGGTGGCAGGGGTGGCACGATGGTGAGCGAAAGCAAGAAATGAAGGCTGTGTAAGAGGTATTGAGCTTTATTTATACCTTAGTCGGAGTCGGAGGACAGCAACTCTGGGATTTCGGTATCATCGGTATCCTGCCAGAACTCGCAACTCGCGCGGTCGACACATATGTATCGATGTGGGTAAGTCACTCGCATAACAAGTGAATCTGACCTTCCGCAATCATCGCAACAGGGCCGGTCGTATACACGATCATATACGAATTCGTTACCATCAGCGTCATAGTCAAGGAGGTTGCGAAACCAACCGTTGCACCAGGCCCAATGGTGATCATATAACCATCGTCGGTGGAGTTCGTTTATACTGCGATACAAATTCATACCGGAAATCCAACTAGTCCGATTAAAGTAGGACGCCTCATTGACTCTTAAGCCGCCGACGTCGTCGTTCACAATTCTCCGAGGATGAAAAAAAAACCGCGCAAGTGTCACAGGAAACACAATAATTTCTGGGATGTAATATGTGCAAAATATATCCTAAAGTGTGAGAAATCGCGGTGTTGGTGGCATACATCGACATGGGTATGCCGGTTCAATGGTTTGTGTCATATCACATCACCATGCTCTTCATACGGGCCATATATACGTTCCCGATATTCATTTATTGCTAAAAACACTCCATTTACGCCTTATGTACGGAAAACATTGCAAAACTAATGTTTTTTTTCTTGGGTTTTTGGTGTTTTTTTCGCCTACTTGCTTGAATATTTCGATATATCGACGCGTTTGACCAAAAAGATCATTACCTATTCCAAAATATGAATAAAGGAGATTGTTTTATGGTCGTGGGATGACTTATTACTCGATTACGCGGTTGCGAGGACTCAATTTTCACAAATTTGGTTCCTGGAACGGCGTGTTTTTTGCTTGTATATTGTCGATATATCGTTGAATATAAAGCTCAACATGACCGTCTATGGGTTGTGGAACATATGTCGAATCTCGTGCACCTAACATGATACCATATACCACGAGCACAGTGCATTTGTAAAATACATGTTTTTCGCAAAAGGTTCCGTCCGCTCCATAGGGGTTAAACTAATTACAATTCGCCAACACGTACCGCACTATTACCGGTAAGTATGGTTGTTTATCGGCACATGTCTGTTATTATAGCCGGCTAAACCGGCGATTTCCGGTAACATTGCATGTACGCCGGCCTGAACCGGCATATTGTGTTCAAGTACCGGGGTCAGCCTTGTGAATACTTGAAATGTATAACATTACGTTTATTGGGTGCCCATAACGTTCAATAGAATATAATGTAATATAATTCGCAGTTCCGTCACGGGGAAGCTGACTTTCCCCACTGTATGGGGAGGGGGGCAGTCCAGTTTCACCCTTGGCTGCCCAACCACTGCCCGAGGGGGGTTAAGTCACATTGATTTTGGCACCCCTAGAAGCGTTTTTGGTCCTGGGGTCGGACCCCCCCCTGCCCCCACCCCCCTGACCCGCTTTTGCCCCTAGTACTTTTGCAGGGTCACCACACTAAAGAAATCCCCAAAAATTCATTTATCATCAAAATTCGCGAATGATGGGAAATGTTCATCCCCAAGACCCTATAAGTACACGAAAATTATTATAAGTTCATAAAATATATCAGATACTCGACTAATTGCGGCGCAACGTAGGGTTGCCCTCTGCTGCATGAACGTATATAATCATATATATTGCACATATTGCTATACTGTTTCGATTAAGGTCCAAAAAATGGGTATCGTAGTCCACAACATCGTTACAAATCATCTCCGAGCGATACTCGGTACACGAGGGTGCCCATCGGGAGAGTCCATGGCATGCTACTTGTGTATGCGTACTAGTACGCTGTCTGCTAGGCCCTGGCATCTCTTCAAAACTCAAATATGCACCTTAGACAACGATCGGCGTCCCAAAAATGGGTCTCGTAGTCCATAACATCGTTACAAATCATCTCCGAGCGATTTTCGATACAAGGTCCGCCCCGCGCTGCTGCCGCAGCAAATCCTGAAGCTCGTTGATCTTGTTGAGGAGGGCGCCGTACTCGGTGCTGGAGAGCTGCGCAGAGATGCCGCTCTTGCCCGAAACCGCCTTCCCCGTCTCCGTCTGCGCCCAAGCCTGATAAATCTCCACCACAAGGGAGCAGAGAGAGGCCAGAGAGACATGGGCGAGGTCAGCAGCCAGAGGGTACCGCACCTTGACCGCAGTGTAGAACACTGGGTCTAGCCGGTTGTTCAGGGAGAGCTTCCTGGTCTCCTCGGTGGGCGTCCAGTCCGTAGCTTTGTTATCCCGCACTAGACGCTGTTCCCGAGCTAAGATGGGCTGCGGGTCAGTGTCTGCGGGATAACGCAACGCGGCGTGCTCCTCCTGGTGCGACTCAAGTAGCGCCACCGGCACACAGCCCTTGATGATGTCCACCAGAGCTCGTCGCCCATCTCGGTCAGACGAAGCGTCGGTACCAGTCACCCAGACGAAAGCGTTGCTGTGCTTCTCGATGACCAGAGCCAGAACGTCGTACAACAAGCCGTTCACCCTGCCCACCACACGAGCCAGGGGGTCGTCGAGGTCAAAGGAGGCCAGCTCCAGCCCAGCCGACTGAAACTCCGTACGTAGCTGCACCACCAGATCGGAAAGGAGGCCAGCGTCGTCCGTACCGCGGAAGTGGTGCTTCTTGTCACCAAGGACATCCTCGCGGACACCCTTGGCCCATTGCCGGTGAAGACGAGCCTTGTAGACGTCGTCGACCAGCTTGCACGGCTCCTGCAGGTACCTCCTGGTCGCCACGTCCGCATCCTCGTTGGAAGCCCGAATGGGGGTCGGAACAGTTGGCGTACGCACCGTCGGACTGTTCCGAACCCTGTATAACAGCCTCAGCGAGGCATCGATGTCACTGTCCCTCTCAAGGGACTTCTTCGCTCGTGTAAGCATACCCATACTCTGAAAAGCCAGAGGGGAGGTGGTACGCAGTCGCGCGGTTGGGTGTTGTAGCGGGAAAATGGCAATGCGCATCAGCGGAGAGGAGCGAAGAGAGCGAAGCGGCAAGGGGCACTCGAAGATGTCGTCGAAGTCGAAGGTGTCGCGAACACCAGCCCAAAGAACAGTAACCAGCAGGGCCAGTGCCGGTGCAAAACTGAATCTGAACATTGCTAGGACTAGTCCGTAACGAGGCGCGGTCCCCATGGCCACCACTCTCAGTCGCTTACCGCAAACAACTCATACCATAATTCCTAGTCGCACCCAAACGCGCCCGTGCGCACCACCTCTCCAAGCGGCCGTTTAGCCAATCATGGCCAAATCAGCAAGTGGAATAAAAGCGTGGATGGGGCCACGACCTACTGGAATATCCTAGTTCACCAGATATCAGAAACTCCCGAACTGTGTGGATAAACTCTTCAGATAAATAAACCCTAAGCTAGATATACCCGGAACGGTCTCGGACGGTTTCGGAGTCTAGCCTACCTGTGACACAGCGTGTGTCACAGCACGAACCTATAGATCAGTCAGCAGTCCAGTGTTGGCCTAGGAGTCTGTCATAGGGGCCTGCACCGGGACTCCCGGTCAGGGCTGCCTATACAGATTTCAGCAGTGCCCATTGGGAGAGTCCATGGCATGCTACTTGTGCATGCGTACTAGTACGTTGTCTGCTAGGCCCGGGCATCTCTTCAAAACTCAAATATGCACCTTAGACATCGACCGGGGTCCCAAAAATGGGTATCGTAGTCCTCAACATCGTTATACATCTTCCCCGAGTGATTTTTGGTACAAGGGTGCCCATTGGGAGAGTCCATGACATGCTACTTGTATGCGTACTAGTACGTTGTCTGCTAGGTCCTAACATCTCTTCAAAGCTCCAATATGCACCTTAGACATCGACCGGGGTCCCCAAAAATGGGTTTCGTAGTCGACAACATCGTCATTATACATCATCTCCGAGCGATTTTCTGTACAAGGGTGCCCATCGGGAGAATCCATGGCATGCTACTAGTGTACCCTAACCTACCATGAGATTGATTAGTGTAAACACACTTGTAGGGTTGGGTCTAACCCGCAACTTATCCCACATTACATCATGCCAACAGGTTTATTGTCACATACATGATCATATGTGATATATAGATATGATTTGAGTGATCGCTAGCTTGTTCATCGGCCAATGTGTGCTTTTTTAAAAAATCAAAAAGAGAGGACACTATCTTTGCAACGACACAACAATGGAATGTAACAAAAAAAATGCGACCTTAGTGGACTTGTGCATCCATTGGGAAGGCTGCACGTGGTCTATTGACCAATGGGGCACTAGGGAACCTAGTTTGGGTCTTAAAGACAGTGCCTTTTGATTGGTAATGTCCCTGGATCACAAGAAGACACGGAAAAAAATTATGGCGTGAAAGTACTTGTCATAGTACTTTAGACGCTGAAAGTACTATGACACGTACCACGGGGCAGTAGCCACTAGCACACACGTATTCCCGGAGTTCTTGCGTCCTGACAATCTTTCGAGGCCAGGTCGGTGCGCATGCATGGCACACTTGATGAACGTCCCCCGAACATGGGCTGAGAGGCCCCCCATGTGATGAGCTGAGATACCGTGCATACTATGTGAGCTCGATTAGAGTTTGGTATGATTGAATGTGTAGTGGTAAGATCATCGCTTAGGTGTCGCATTGAAGGATGTTGGTTTTGGAGTTGTTTAACATGTGCTTATTGAGTCGGCTTGTGAGAAGTTATCCAAGTTCAAGTATGATGGTGGCGATGTCGGCGCCGAGATGGTGAATCGACAACGTGATAACGACGTTCCATTGCGAGCATGTTCTTGGGGGAGTCTTGCAGCGGAGGTGGAGGCGGTGATTCAAACAGCACAAAGGGTGTTGGTACAAAACCTAGTGGTTTGTGTACACTATATATTGGCGTACCACTATATAGTGGAACTGGTACACTATATAGTGGAACTGGTACACTATATAGTGTGCCAGTTCCACTATATAGTGGAATTGACCACTATATAGTGTACCAATTTCACTACATAGTGGAACTACTACATCCTTGCCTATTACCCTTTGCTAAATTGGCTCATTCGCTTAAAGAGTTGGTAGGGGCTTCCTCGAAGGTTCTTTGAGAATCTAGCTCTGTGGCTAGCTATAGATCATCTGCGGAAGCTGCGTACAGTTCTGTCTATCCAATTCCTTGAGCTTCCCAGAGGTCAGATACAATGTCAGATTTTTTTTCTTGCAACTCACGGGTACGGCAGCCGGCTTCGAGTTGGGGAAAAGCGAGCATCAACTAATGATTCTCTTTGTTGCGTAACTCAGGCATGACAGGCGGCTCTGAGTGCGAAGAAGGATCGTTAGCTATTAGCTAAAGATACAATTTTTGCAACTCAGGCAGGGCAGGCTATCTGTTCTTGCTAGCATGCTCTGTTATAAGTGCCGCCTTGCATATTCTCTACAATATACCCATAAACAATTGAATCACCTACCATAATATCACCCGATACCATCGTTGCATAAACCTGATTGCGCCGATTATTAGCTGCTACCATAGTCAGCTTGGTGCAATAGATCTAGTGCATATCTATATATGTAAAGAGGTATCAGAACTTATGTATGGTATGTACTATTCATATCTTTACATTCGCTCTCAGAGCAATGCACACTACAAATTGTATTCATAAGTTTATTACATATAATACAGAACATATTCAGAAAATACGCAGTGTCATCCCTAAAGGTCAACACTGCTATAGTTGTTACAAAGTATGACCCTTTCCCATGCAGAATGAACTGCAGTTTGGGATACCCCTCCCACAGTGCCAGGAGATGTCACAAGAGCAAAGCCGGGCATTATTCCAGTTGCTACCCGAGCAAGTGCGTGTAACTAGCATCAATCCCACCGTTTTAGGATTTGATTAAGATATATATGCTTTACTCAGTTGATGGAGGCTGCACTCATATCCTGTGGAGGCAGGCAATAGCCGTACTCAGTCTAAATCCTTGCCAAACATGAAACGAGGAAACAAAGCTGTGTTGGCAGATGTGCCGGGATGACTCTGCACAGTTCACCAACAATGGTCAGCAACCCTACAAGACAACACTACAGATGGGTTGTAATACCTGTTCTTGGGCAAATAACTTTCCCTCCATTTTTCCGTGCCATGTCTTCCAAAGCCTGCTTGCAAAGCAGACGGAATCAAACTGCCGTTAGTAAGGGGGGACGGTGCAATACCCTATACGCAAGAACGCCTGCACCTCGCACAACCGCACGGAGTGCACAGGGATTCCAGGCTACACCCTATTGGCGAGGAAGCCTGCACCGCACACAACCGCACGGAG
>LGRX02019676.1:0-30015 GCA_001247695.2 Cymbomonas tetramitiformis | reverse complement strand
GGGTTTTCCATCAACTTTACGAAGTCCAACGGTTGGTCTGCTGGTCCCGCCTTAGCGGCCTCCTCCTCCTCCTCCTCCTCCTCGTCATCCTCCTCCTCTTCTTCGGAATCCGAAGAGTCCGAACCGAAGCATTCCTTCACTAGTTTTTTGCCTGCGGCTTTGGCCTTCTTCCCCTCCTGGGCCTGTGCGATGGCCCGCGCTTGCTGGCACTTCTTGCCCCTTTTCGTGCGGGCTTCGTCGTAGAGTGTGGGAGGCTTCCTTTTCTTGGTCTTCTCAACTTTCTTCTTGGCATATTCTGCGGCTGCTGTTTTTGCCATTTTGATTGTAAAGAACTAACGAAGGTGACTGGGAAACAACTGCGTGTGCTGGGACCTGGGGTTTTTCCTGGGGTTTTATGGGTCTAATTAGCTTTCCGTACGGTTTTCCATGCGATTATTTGCACACTCCCATCGATCGCCGTCGTGGCACGATTTCCATTAGGATGTCCCGGCCTGGGCATACCTGTATTACGATTTCCATCCCTGTGGTCAACGTATGGCATATCCAGTCTGAGATTGCCGTTGAGAATTCATAATTCGATGTCATGCGTGGAATCTGCGCGCGTCGTCGCTGTCGGACCCAATGCGATTCGATTTTCGTTTGAAATCAGGTTCTTCCCGATTTTTTTTGAAGTTCCAGAAATAAAATCTCTAATAGCCAAAATTGCGCATACAGGCCGCAATTTTGTTTTTTTGCCCCCCTCGTCAGTGAACAAATGGTTTGTTTTCTTGGGGGTGATCGAACAGGCTCATTTTATTTGGGGGGTTTTTGGCGGCGGTAGGGGGTCTTCCATAGGGGTTTCCATAGGGATAGGCTCTGGATTTCCCATAGGGCACACCACTTTTTCCACAGGCTCCGGATTTTCCATAGGGTACATTGGTGATGTTTTTAACCTGTTTCCAGGCCATTCCACAGGTATGGACGCCACTATCATAGGGATGATCTCTGTGGCATTCCTTAACAGTGTAATTCTGCATTTTCCATAGGCATTTTCCAAGTGCGGCGTGTTGCTGTTGTAGAGTCCAAAAAGGGCCTGTTTTACCCTGCCCTATTTTTCATTTTTTTGATTCCATCCCTATAAATTACCTATGGAATCCCGAAAATGGGGTGAGCCAACCTATGATCACCCTGTGGAAACGATTTCCATTGGGGCCTGTGGCAAATTTTCCAGAGCCATTCCATACGATTTTGAGATAGGGGATTTAAAAGTGCCCTATGGAAAGGTTTTTGCCCTATGGAAAGCCAATGGAAATGCGTTCCCATAGGTTTTACATAGGGGTTTTCCATCCCTGTGTAATTATTTCCAGCCCTACGGACGCCACTATTATAGGGTTAACACCTCGACCGTTCATAGAATATCAACCCAATATCCCTATGGAAAGTTCAAGTTATTTCCCCATAGGTTGTATAGGGTGGGCATCCCTATGGAACCAGAATACAGCATTCCTAACGTATGTCCACCCTATGTCCACCCTACGTTCATGGTATCAGTATGGAAGGTATTGAACACCTTCCATAGGGATGTCATTGGGCGGACCGCCCTATGGAACACATCGTATTGTTTCCATGCCTATGCCCACCCTACGCCCACCCTATGACCACCTCATGATCACCCTATGCCTAGCAAATGAAAAGCTAAAAAGGAAGCAACGGTTCCAAGTAGTCATGCGTGCTGGTATGGATGGTGTGTTGTGGGCCAGTATTAAACAACCACGGGGTCGACATGCCACCATGTCCTTGCACCGTGTGCCGACTACAAGTTGAAAAACCTCTTCGAACGATACAACGACATACGAAGCTATACAAGAGATGGCAAGGAGCGGTATACATGGGGAAAGTAGTAGTGAAGACGATACTTCAAGTGATGACGGGGGTGACCGTAATGGTGGTGATGGTGGTTCCCTTGGAGGTGATGATGACATGGAAGATGCCAATGCATAAGCGGACGAAATTCTCCAGGATCATTTGAGAAAGCTGGAAGAACATTGTGCCCGTCTCCTAATTCCTGCTGCCAACGATGAGGATATGGATAACCATGAGGTACCCCTCTTTCTGTATTTCCCAAGGGTGGGCGTACGTATGCCAACAGGTGGGCATAGGTTGGGAAATCGTTGAACGTTTCCATAGGGTGGGAACAGGCATTCCCAGAGGCGGGTATAGGTAGAGCGCTGGGTAAGTATGCCTATGGAAAGCATTGGACGTTTCCAGTGGGTGGGCATAGGGCGAGCATTGGGCGGGCATAGGTTGGGAAAACATGGAATGTTTCCATAGGGTGGGCCTGAGCATTCCCAAGGGCGGGTATAGGTGGTTCACTGGGTAGGCATGCCTATGGAAAAGCATTGGATGTTTCCATAGGGTCGGCATAGGGTGGGCATAGGACGGGCATAGGGTGGACATGCGGAGGGAAATGCCTTTTTTTTATTTTGCAGTTCCTGTAAAGTTGGGGATGCCTCTCGTGATTTCACAGGTCGTTGATCACGTCTATGCCGAGAAGGTTTCAACAATGCATCGTCTTGTCGTTGATCTGCTGGAAACGAAATCCGAGCACAATGCTACCCAATCCATGTTTGATCAAATCTTCAATCTCATGCGGCAAACGGTGATTGGCAACGTTGACATCATCGGCAATCAGAGACGAAATGGTTTCCCGACCTCCTTCAAACAAGCTTTGTCTATGTGGAAGGATTTTGCCCTGCCGTACCATACCGCCGACGATTGCAGGAATGAATGCATGATCTTCACTCCGGGCCGGCATGACGACCTTACCCAGTGCCTCCATTGCCACAAACTTCGGTGTCACCCCAGCTCTCGACGTAACGGACGGCTTATTCCGGGAAAGCCGTACAAGGTATTTAGGTTTTGGCGCTTGGACGAACTCCTGCCGATGCTATATTTGATATCAGAGATGGCCGAGCTCTTGGTATCATGGAAGATAACTACACCCGCGGAGAACGACGATCTGCCGGTTGTGACTACGTTTCATCGTAAGTGTATCCCTCCCACATGCTCACCCTATGCCCACCATATAACATCCCTATGATCACCCTATGTCCACGCTATAACATCCCTATGATCACCCTATGTCCACCCTATGCTCACCCTATGCCCAATTCACAATTGCCTTGCATCCTACAGTAAACACTCGATTTTAAGAAAACAGGAATTTTAGGTCAGCCTAGCAAGTTTCTTATTTATATAGAGATCTTAAATATGGAGTGTTGTGTGTTAAATATTGTGAAGAAATCAAAAAAGCTGGCTACTTTCTTATTGGCGGGTTTTCTTATTACTGAGTGATTACTGTATGTTGACCCTATGCCCACCCTATGTTCGCCCTATGCCCACCCTATGACCACCCTATGCTTATCCTATGCCCAAAATCCATTTATTATTCCAGAAAGTGTAATTGTGTTCCTCACCTTAAATGATAAGTTTCGTTGCTCGGTTTCAATCGCAGAGTCGACCTTCTGGAGAAATAAGGTGTATGTCGAGCAGCCGGGCTTCTTTACGGAGCCACGGAACATCTCCTTATTCATGTGTGCCGATGGAGTGAATCCTCATAACGATTCCACGGCGGTCACGTCCTCAATCACCCCAATAACGTTCCAAATCTTAAATCTGCCTGCTGAGTATCGAGCCAAGTACGAGTTTCTATTGGTATACGGAATAATCGAGGATAAACCGAGTAATGCTCAGATTTACTACAAGTTCTTGGTGGACGAGTTGCTCGACATGTGGAATGTTGGTGTTCGAGCGTTTGATTCAAGAAAAAAGGAAATCTTCCAGTTACGATGCATGCTCACGTGTGTTGTTGCTGACTATGGCACGGGGGGCATAACGGAAATTGCCAATCGAGTGGGAGGAAATTCCGCTTCTAAAGCCTGCATGTTCTGCAACATTACCGGCGAGACCTGGGGAACAAGCTGTTTGAATAAAACAATTTTCAAAGGTAGTCCAGCTTATTCCCACCCTATGCCCACCCTATGCCCGCCCTGTGACACCGCTATAGCATCCCTATACCGTACCTGAGATAACCAATTCAGGTTTCCCACCCTATGCTCGCCCTATGGCCGCCCTATGCTAGCCCTGTGATCGCCCTATGCCCACCCTATGAAAACGAATGCGATGACGAATGTGACAACTGTCCTCACAGGTTCTGCACCTCTCCGCACCGATGAGGACGTACGATTGCTGCAGGCCAGAAATGCAAGTTGCGCAGATTCTGGGTTGTACACTGCTGCTCAGCTTCGAGAGATTTATAGTAGAACGGGCATCAAAGGGCCGTGTGCACTTTCTTTGTTGCCACACTTTTCCGTGACAAAGGACTACTTCCCGGATATCATGCACGAACTTCATAACTTGGAATATAGGATGACATGTGCTATTTTCAGTGCAACTGGAATATTAAATGCCTTAGATATGCTGAAAATCACCATGTGCACCCGGAGTGGCTACCTGAACCTGTGGACGAGAACGAGGTGGAGAAAACCTTGGAAGAACATTTTGCTGGTATGTAACAATCTCGGGATTTCATTCCATCCCTGTGCTCGCCCTATGCCCTCCCTATACCCACCCTTGGAACTGGGGAAACGCATTCCATCCCTGTGCTCACCCTGTGCCCACCATATGCCCACCCTATACTCACCCTTGGAACTGCAGAGAAATATTCCATCCCTATGCCCACCCTGCACCCGACCTATAGCCACCCTATACCCACCCTTGGAACCTGGCGATTGTCAAATAATGCATGACAGTGACTGCTGTTCTTTTCTGTTTTTGCAGAACTCGCTGTACCATGGGGTCTGGATGAGGACATTCGTTCTATTGCGATTAAGTGGTACAAGAAATCAAAAGTCGATCGGAATTGGGGCAACGTGGTAACTAAGGGCATGGAGTTCAGCGCGAGCACAGGAGAGCCAAGAAAACTGAAGGCCGCCGGGGGGATTGTCTTCATAACTTGCGGCTTCATGAGCGCAATCGCAGCTTGGCCAGACGCATTGGGAGATTTGCCTCATCCGAAATACTCGTCCTTTGTTGGGGAGTTCGTCGTAGTGGTGCGTGAGATAGTCTCAAACCACATCATCTCCGAGGACCGTCTGCATAAACGGGTTGAAGCTCTAATGGACCGATGGGAGAAGGAGTTTTCACCTGAAGATTGGAATATAACTACGCATATTTTGCGACATTTGCCTCGGCATATCGAACTGACAGGACCTGCGCATGGAACATGGTTATTTCCGTGGGAGTCATTCTATGGGAAATGCAAGGAGTCAGTCAAAACTCGATCGCAGCCAGTAGCCAGCATCATGAACGGTATGTATACCTAGGCTCACCCTATGTTCACCCTACGTCCGCCCTATGCTATCCCTGTGATCACCATAGGGAATGGGAATCTCAAAGTTTCCCGCCCTATGCCCACCTTATGCCCACCCTATGTTTACCTTATGCCTTTACTATGTATCGGTTCCGTACGTATACCGTGCCTATGGAAAGCTCCTTCCATAGGGAGAACATAGGTATGGAAACGTCTGGCTGCACTGTACGTTTGTTTATGTTTTATGTATGTCGCAGGTCAGATGCTAGAAAAACAGCTGATGCTAGTCCGTGGCATATATGCTTCAATATCTAATGAGAAGGTTGCACCATACACTGGGCCACAAAAGCGACGAGTGGAGGTGATTGGCAAGCAAACACCGATAACCTTGGATGAAGGTACGCAGTGCCTTAGATGCCTTTGCAGTAGATGTCCGCCCTGTGCCCACCCAATGGAAATCTTTCCCGCCATATGCCCGCCCTATGCCCACCCTTGGAGCTGAAAAGAAATATTCCATCCCTGTGCTCACCCTCCTATGCCTACCCTATGCCCACCCTTTGAAATTCGTAACCATCTTATGCCCACCCATTGATCACCCACAGGTGACATAAAAGGTATACGGAAGTATATGCGCACGAATTTCCCATGGGCCCAGCTCCTGCAAAACGACTTTGACACCAAACTCGCTGAATGGAAGCGATTGAGTTTGAGAGAACGGCGGATCATGCCACGACCCGTCATCCAAGATCTGGAGACATGGCGGTTGAACCGGTTGACGAGGGAATGTCGTCCTTTGAGTACCAAGGAGCGTTGTTATGTCTACATGGACGGTGTGATGAAGAGTCAGCACGTGAAAGTCGGACGAGACACTTTTCGTACGCGATCCGCCGACCGCCACCTCACCACCTGTCAACGATACATAAAGGCAATCTTTGATACCCCAGTAAATGGATTGAATGCCCATGAAGACAGGTCGTTCATCCGATGCCCACCCTATGTTCGCCCTATATTGGCCCTATGCCTACCCTGTGTTCGCCCTACAACATCCCTATACCGTAACATATATCCTAGATCATGCGTATGCTCACCCTGTGCCCACCCTACGACCACCCTACACCCTCCCTATGATTACGAGTTAAGCTTTCCCACTCTGTGTCCGCCCTATAGCCGCCCTATGTCCACCCTGTGCCCACCCTATGCTCACCCTTTGGAAAGTATGTGTTGCAGGTACGGCGAGCTTCTGAAAATTTATAGCATCCCAATTGGCAGGAAACAATTGGTTTTCCTCAAAGTAAGATGGTTTCCATTGAAGGCAGCATTTCAAGATACCGTGGCGAACAATATGATGTTGAGGTCGGACTTGCCATGGGACCTTTCCGAGGTTTTCATCCAAGCATTTGAGATTGAGTGCTTGGTGTGCATTGTACCCATTCCATGGAACTTTGACCGGTTCATCACGACCAAGAGAATTCCAGCTGGACGACCCGATGCAAATAGGTTGGTATATTATCTCGGCGAGCACAAACTCGGTTTCAATGATCCACCATGGAGATATGATAAAGACAAGATGATGCTCATACTAGATAGGCATGTAGATTTTGTGGGCGACTTACATGACGAATAACTTGTTCATTTCATAGATGGAATTATTCTGTATATTAATATGTATATATGTAGTAAAAGCCCTATGGAAAGCCTGGATATATCATGAATCATCACCCTATGCTCACCCTATGAAACCTGAATGGTTATACCTATGGAAACCCTTTCACAGGTACGGTATCCCTTGGGAAACATGTTTCCATACGGATGATATACCTACGGAAGACCTTTCCACTGGGTGGCTCACCCCTGGGAAAGCTCATTCCATAGGCTGGCTATACCTATGGAACGTCAATTCCATACGTACGGTATACGTGTGGAAACGTATTCCATATGGATACTATAGGTATAGACTTTGCCACCTGTATCAGGAGTATACCTACGGCATGCTCACCCTGTGTTATCCCTATAGCTAACCCTATGGAAACCCCTATGGAATTACGTCTTTATTGACCGAGAATACGCAGAATGAATTGTATATTTCCATAGGTATACTATCCCTATGGGGACCCTATGGAAGGCCCTATGGAATTACGTTGATATTCCCGAGAATACGCAGAGTGGATTATACGTTTCCATAGGCCTACCATACCTATGGCATCCCTATGGAAGGCCCTATGGAATTACGACTTTATTCCCGAGAATACGCAGGGCGAATTGTACATTTCCATAGGTGTACTATCGCTATGCCCGCCTTATGGAAAATCTTGTGGAAAACTCATAGTATACGCTAATTTTCCATAGGTGCGCTATCCTTACGCCCGCCCTACGCCCGCCCTTGGACATGCCTATGGAAAGCGTATGGGAAAGTTATATTTTCCATAGGGCTTTCCATCGGCCCCCTATGCCTATAGCCGCCCTATGGAAGGGTTTACATTTTCCATAGGGTTTTCCATAGTCCTGGTTATGCCTATAGTCGTCCTATGGAAATGTTTACTTTTCCATAGGGTGATTATACGGCCTTCCATGCCTATGGAACGTCCTTTTCCATAGGCATACAGCCCTATAGAAACCCTGTGGAAACTCCAAAAGGGGGTATCCCTATGGAAATACCCTATGGAAAACTTTCCAAGCCTTTGGAAAATATTTCCGGATTTTCCCGAGCGTTCCCAAGGGCGGGCATAGGGAGGGCACAGGGATGGCATGCCTATGGAAAGCTTTCCCAAGGGTTGCAGATCTGTAGGGGTAGTAGTCGTCTCGCATCCCATCCGCGTTGATCACCTGCTTCACCTCGCTCAACGCCTTCACCAAATAGTAGGGGTGATTAGGATCGCCCCCCGACAGCCTTGCAAAAGTGTTTCCTCGTGCAACCTTCACACTCACGTCATCACGGGCCTCCGCGACTCTTGTTCTGGTGCGCCGGGCATCAGATTCGGTTGCCTCCGTCAAGGTGAACTGCTCCCAGCTGTCCACGTGACTCCGGTACAGGCAACCCTCCGTGTCAGGTTGTGCCTTCGCGCACTGCGCGTAACAATAATCGCAATAGCATTGTCGGTCCCGCTTCAAGCCCACCAACAACCCCACCCCTGCACGCACCGAGTGTAACGCCAAAGTCCGGTCAACCGTGTCAAACCCAGGTCCAGAGATGTCCACGTCCTTGCCGTCAACCAGAAAGAAAAATCTTTGCCCGAACTGAACACCTCTGTCGCGAGCGCTATCCTTCGGCTTTTGCAACCTTTCCATGCAGAACTCGTACAAGCTTTTGGCGTCCAGTATTTTACAATGCCATTTGTCGGTTGTGGACATCACCGCCAAGCTCGCCTCATGCTTCACCGCTACTCCCATCGCGTCTTGCTCACCTCGTGCATGTGACGTCTCAAAGAAGTTGCGCTGTGTCGGGATGCCAAGCCCTCGGGGCCACTCCGCCGACTCTTCCCGCCCGCTCTCCACCACGTCGGCAAATGCGGTTGCGCATTTGTTTTGTGCCGCACTACCATCCGCCCACTCATGCATGAATTTGGGGAGAGGTATACCTCTCTTCACGAAGTACTCACTGACGATAAGTTTCCTCATATGCTGGATACCTCGGTGGGAGTGCGGCAAGGTGTCGCTAATGAGGTAGATCAGGTCCTTCACTATTATTGGGTTGGCCTCGGTGGAAGTCTGACCATCCACGGAACCAACCGCGTGCCGCCATAACACACAACACAGCAGCGTTGCTTGCTTCACTATCCAGTGCAACGACTGAATCGCCCTGGGAATGTTCAGAGCGTGGTTCTCGCTGAAGTCAAACAATATGAGGCAGTGCCCCAAAGGCAAGCCCGCCTTGCACTTGTTGAACATTGTCATGGAGTGCGTGGCCATGAAACAGTGGTAGGCATACGGCTTCAAAAACCGACACGGTTGGGCAGCAGGCACACCGACCAACTTCTCCAACCTCCAACTCCCGTCCGCCGCTTTCCGCACAAACGTGCCCGAACACACACAATTTGGGGACTCCCCTGGGGCGTGGCCAAGGAGCAGAGCTTGCAGTTTTGCAAGCAGCTCACCAGCAGTGGTCGTCTTTTGGACGAACTGCACCCGGTGCTTGTTCTTCCCGTCCTCGTCCACTCCGATATGAACGTTCTCGTAGGTGTGCCAGTCCAGCGTGGCAGTGTTGGAAACCGCCGCCGGACACAACGACCAGTTTTGCAGCCCCCCGCACCGTTTGCAAGAACCCTCCAAGCAGGGCATGTCGTGGTGGTCCTCGTGCTCTCCGTTCGACCGCTGTCTTGGACACAGCAGCGATGCCGTGAAACCGGAGGTTGACCGTCCCACCTCCACTCGACCACACTTGAAGTCCGGGAAAGCAGGAAATGGTTTACGGGCAGACAGCCGTGCCCGAAGGCCTCCAACGCGAGGGCAACACGACGCGTCCGTGCACTTGCAGCCGGAGTGGCCCACCTCCTGGAAACGAGCATACGCCTCCACCACCAACCGCATATCCTCGTGGTACCTGCAGCAGCAGGAAATGGTGTCCCTTCGGGTGAGTCGTTGCACTTGCCTCGGCTTCCGAGTCTCAAAAGATCGGAGTTCGATCTTTTCGGCGGGAAACTTCTTCTTGAACTTGCGGAACACCTCCAACTGTGTCATTTCCAACCACTGCTTCGACACCTTCTCCACGCTTCCATCAATATGCCGCAGCTGGATCACGTCCCGTTTACACGTGGACACCCGACTGATCCCAGCACTCAGCCAGAAGGCTTGGATCTTGTGGGTCAGCTCCGCGCTTATAGCACGGTTGGCCATGTGCAGGTTTTCCAGGACCAACCCTGCCAGAAGACCGGCATTAAGCCGTTGCGCTGTCCCAAGGGCAGCTCCCAACAGCAAGTTGCGGTGCCCAACGAGTCCATCCTTCACCACCTTCACATTTATCCCTAAGATGCTTGCAACAGCACCCTCAACACCCTCCACGTCTCTGCCAAATACCATCGCGGCGCCCGCCATGCGCGTGGCAGCGTTCTGCCTGGAACCATATCCAGCTAGAGCGGCGAACGATGCCCGCAAGCTCGACACGATCGTTCCTCCTACGCGATCCTCCTCTGACAGAAATCTTAGCCGCACAGCTTCTATCTCTTCCGCGGGTAAGGTGCGCACAAAGTTCGAGAGCGCCCCACCAATAAGATGCGGCTTGTTCATGAAAACCTCCTTGAGCTTGTTGTTCCAGTGTTGTATACTTCCATGCGGCACCAGGCAACCCACCGCTGAGGCTCCTGCGGAGGCTGCTGTGGCGCCTAAGGGACCCAGCGTCGATTTCACCCGTGCTTGAGGCGCAGAGACCTCCACCGCGTCCTTGCCCAAGTCTAAACGCTTCCTAGAGCGAGCTTCCCTCCTTCGCGCATTCTGATCAAGGCGCCTTTTCTTAACGGTACTGGTAGGTGTGGGCGCATTCCTCGCATTCCTCCCAACCCCACCTGCCTGCAGCACGCTAGGATCTCTGCTCGGTTTATTCCCAGTTAACACATTCCATTTATCGACGAACTCCGAGATCTGCCCCGCTAGTTCTGTTGCATGATCCACATTCGTTGGTGCAATAGGAAACTCCAAAGGCAAGTTCCGCGCCATGTCGCCGAGGCTCATGAGCCATGGCAATACATCCACAAGGTAAGAAGGAGGAGGCATCCCTTTTCGAAAAACGCCACTCATAAGCGGCAAACATGTAAGGAGTCTACGGGCGAAAGCACGCCTTCAATTAACATATTTGCATGTCTGAACTTTTGCACGGACTCCCACATGCATCAGGAATATGAATAGTCCTTTCACGAAAAGTATCCGTGGCGTAAGTATCGCCCCCAGGATGGAATGACTGTTCGATCGTGGGGGCGATTCGCCATTTCTTGATTTATCACCCGGACATGTCAAATTTGACGTAGCGTGTGTATCGCACCCACGATCAACTGCTGCGTCGATCGTGCGGGCGATTCATAAATTTCGATTCAAGATTCGATCGTGTAATGATTTATCACCCGGACATGTCATATTTCACGTGGCGTGTGTATCGCACCCACGATCAACGAATTCGTCGATCCTGCGGGCGATTCATAAATTTCGATTCAAGATTCGATCGTGTAATGATTTATCACCCAGACATGTCATATTTCACGTGGCGCGTGTATCGCACCCACGATTAGGTGATGAGCTGATCGGGAGGGCGATAATGCATATCAGATAATTTAATTGAAATTCCGTCACGACACCGTAAGCATGTCAGGCCAAAAGTCCGATACCTGCGCACAGGAAGCTCGAATCGGCATGTCGGTTCGCCCACACGATCAAAAGATGGGATGATCGGGAGGGCGATAATGTATATCAGAGCCCTCCCCCGACATCTTACAACTGAACGAGACCCCTAAAAACCGTAAGCATGTCGGACCAAAAGTGCGATATCTGCTCACTGAGAGCTCGAGTGCTTGTAACGGTAACGCCAACCTGCGAACTGTACGCTATCTGCGACCATAGCACTTTCTTCGCGTGTTTTCGTTGCGCAATTGACGTTTGGATCGAGGACGAAGGCATTGACGGTTACTTTGGTATAAATTGGGAGCTAATATTCTAATAATGAAGCAGAACAGATTCACCTATGCAGCAGCGGTTGGGGCAGCCGTGCCAAACGCTTTAAGGCGCAAGTCAGATCGGAAGTCAGAGCGGAAACTGGTGGAAGGTGTCGCCGAGAGGGAAGGAGTACCCGCCTGCAATGTGGAAGGGTGCCCCCATCCCGACGACTCGTTGGATCGAACGAGGCTGGCGTTGGCGACCTGCGACATGTGCTCCGACTCCTTCCACGTTGGGTGCGCGTCGCGCCAGCTCACACCGTCAGGGGAAAAGCGGTTTCCAGGGGAATGCGGGCGCTGCGGGATCCTGGCCCGCCTGTTCTGCCTCTTTTGCGGAATGGGTTCGGAGAATCACTTCCCAGTGCTTGTTACCTGCGCGACCTGCAAGCGCGGGTTCCACAAGAACTGCCGAAAATCCGGAGACAGCCACTCTTCAACATGCGGGCGCCATCTCTGCGTTGGACAGCCTCCTGTCAAATGGGCGTGCACGGCCTCGCCGAACCCTGATGATGGGCAGGCTGCTGCGGATACTGGTGCTGCTGCTGCCAGCGCGGAGAAGGCTGAGGGAATGGCAGCGCAGCAGCAGGCTGCTGCAAACATGGACGAAGCTCCGTTACAGGAGGCGCCCACGTTCGCAGCCGTTGTTCGCGCAGAACCAGGAGGCGGGCTGGTGGAGAAGCATCAGTTGTCGCTAATTTCTAAGAAGGAGGCAGGCGATGCCGACGCAGCAGCACCGCCTGCAGCTGCCACCGCAGCAGCACCGCCTGCGGCTGCCACCGCAGCAGCACCGCCTGCGGCTGCCACCGCAGCAGCACCGCCTGCAGCTGCCACCACAGATGCACCGCCTGCAGCTGCCACCGCAACAGCACCGTCCGCAGCAGCACCGTCAAGACCCGCGCTCTTCCACGCGCCTGCTGTGAAGGCCCCGGTTTCACAGGACATGCCTGCTGTGGAGGCCCCTGATCCTCAGCACAAGTCTGCTGAGGATCAGCCAGTTGCAGAGCAGGGCACGGCTGCTGCAGAGACGCCTGCTGCCGTGGACGTGCCTGCTGTGGAGGCCCCGGTTTCACAGGACATGCCTGCTGTGGAGGCCCCTGATCCTCAGCACAAGTCTGCTGAGGATCAGCCAGTTGCAGAGCAGGGCACGGCTGCTGCAGAGACGCCTGCTGCCGTGGACGTGCCTGCTGTGGAGGCCCCAGTTTCAAAGCATCAGTCCGCTGGGGAGGTGCCAGATACAGAGGAGGGCACAGATGCTGGAGAGACGCCTGCTCCTAAGGTGCCTGCTGCGGAGGGGGCAAAGAATGCGGAGGAGCAGCCTCACTTCACAAAAGGCGTGCTGCTGGACGAACACTGGAGGCATAGGCTTGCAGAGGGTGGGTATTGTGTCGGTCAATTGCAGGACACGATATCCGCTAAGGCTCTGGTTGCAGAGTTCCAGAAGGATTTGGCTCCAAACTCCGCGTTCAGAAACAACTTCAGGGCGTTCAAGAAGAAGGCCAATGGGGAGCTGGACACCCTGAAGGACCCGAAGAGGTGGATCGGGAACCTGGTGGAGGGCACGCCGTTTTACAAACGGTTTGAGCAGGTGGCTGAGGACGTCGTGGCTGCGGTGGGGGACACGTTCGGGAAGCTGGAGGTGCCGAAAGGTGACATGGCGCGAACCGCCCTGCTCACCTACCCGGCGGCGTTGGTTCAGGAGAAGCATCGGGACTATGGTGCGCTGTCCGTCATGCTTGTCCTAACGGACATGTACCCGTTTACGGTGTACCCCCAGTCGCATAAGTTGGGGGATGGGGCCACCCCGGACACCCTTCGGCCGGTGACCTGCTTCCTGCCGGCAAAGAGCGTGGTGATCTTTGACGGCAGGCTAATCCACAACGCGGTGGAGATGCACGGTGGAACTTTTCGTGCGTCGGCGCACACCTACATTACAGCGGCGGAAGACCTCTTTCCGGAAAACACCACTTTTCCGGTCACTGGATCCGCCACTGTAACAAGGTCGCCCTGGGAGTTTGTGGTTGGGCATGACCCTTGCAGAAGAAAGCTTTATGACTCGCAAGGAATTGAGCGAGCCACTACCTCGGAGCCTTCCCAGGCAATGACAGCCCTGGAGCGGGAGATCGACTTCGCGAACGCGATCAATGAGGTTGACGAGGATATGGGGAGGAGTGTGGTGCTTGGGGAGCCACAGGAGTATGATGCGTGCCTGGCGTTGCGGGAGCTTCTGAGGGATACGGTGGCTTTTGGGAGGGTTGTGTACCACGAACAGCACAAGGAGGTGGTCTGGATTGGTGGCCCCATCGTGAAGCCAAGGGAAGGTGCAAAACAAGGGACGGCATGCTGGGTATATGGGCCGTGGCTTGTGGCGGATCCAGTGGGGAGTAAGATTCCGCGGAGGAGGGTGCTGTTCCGCGCTACGGCGTTGAACAGCAAGCTAAGTTTGATAACACAAGCCAGGGATTGGGAGGTAGTATACTACGACAACATCAACGAGGAAGGAGGCTTTTTTGATGAGGCATACAATTCCTTTAAGCACGGTCTGGTGGAGGAGGGGGTGATTCGGGTGATGAAAAGTTTGCAGGCATATGGGAAGGGGCATGCGGAGACGTTGACCGGCGAGTTGAAGCCGCCGGTGACTGCAGCAGCAGCAGCAGCAGCAGCAGAAGCGGAGAAGAAGGAGAAGGAGAAGAAGGAGAAGGCTGCAGCAGCGGAGAGGGAGAAGGAGAAGAAGGAGAAGGCTGCAGCAGCGGAGAGGGAGAAGGAGAAGAAGGAGAAGGCTGCAGCAGCGGAGAGGGAGAAGGCGAGGAAAGAGAAGGCTGCAGCAGCGGAGAGGGAGAAGGCGAAGAAAGAGAAGGCTGCAGCAGCGGAGAGGGAGAAGGCGAAGAAGCTCCGGGCGGAAACCCTGTCTGGGATAAAGATGGCATTGGCAATTCCTCGGGGGACTAAGCGTGGACGGGGAGGTAGCCCCGCGGGCACTGAGACCCCTGTTTGGGGTAAAGGACCGGAGCCAGGCACCAGGGTGAAGGCGCGGAGGACAGGCGCTGAGGGGAACATCTCCGAGACTCTCCCCGCGTTCGGCTCCACTCAGAGAGTGCCTGAGGTTTGTGACCCACTGCAGTCTTTGAGACGAACGCGCTCGCAGCAGGCAGCGGCGGCAGCAGTGGAGGGTGGCTCCGACAGGAAACGCAGGAGCCCTTGTCCAGTTCATGGCCCTCGTGCTGCACAGTCGGAGCCGGACGAATTGTCGGACACGGACACGGAGCAGGCAGAAGCAAGCATACCAAGAGGGCCGTTGTCTGCGCGAGCCCCGCTGGCATTGGAGGAGCTGGATACGCAGGTGGGTACTCCTTCAGGGCCTTTCGAGCACTCCCCTGGGGGAGTGCTCGATCCCCTAAACCTCTTCAACGATTCAGTGGGCCGCAACACGCCCATTGACAGCCGGATGCATCATCATAGTGCAGACGCCGCGGAGCTGTTTAACAGGGAGCGCGCGGCGACGGGGAGCCTGACGACGGACTTGGCCAGGCCACAGTCGGAAGGTTGGGAGGGGCGAAGGGAGGTGACACCGAGCTCAGCTGAACCTCCGGTGTTGGCGTCGAAGGCCCGTCAGGCGGAGATTGCCGAGTTGGAGGCTCAGGTGAGGATCCAGGCCTTGAAGATGCAGTTGGCGCAGGGGGCAGCCGCCTTGGCCCAGGCAGGGATTGCGTCGGCTGCCTCCCCAGGGCCGGAGGTAGGTGCCACGGCAGCTGCCACGGCAGCAGCACCGCAAGCGGCGGCCACGGCAGCAGCATCTCCTGCCGCGGCCACCGCAGCACCACCGCCTGCAGCTGCCACCGCAGCAGCACCGCCTGCGGCTGCCACCGCAGCAGCACCGCCTGCAGCTGCCACCGCAGCAGCACCGCCTGCAGCTGCCACCGCAGCAGCACCGCCTGCGGCTGCCACCGCAGCAGCACCGCCTGGCTGCCACCGCAGCAGCACCGCCTGCAGCTGCCACCACAGATGCACCGCCTGCAGCTGCCACCGCAACAGCACCGTCCGCAGCAGCACCGTCAAGACCCGTGCTTTTCCACGCGCCCAGCTCCCCTGGTGAGACTGCTCCGCCGGAGATGCCATATGAGTGGGTGTATGGTGGGGTTTATTATAACTCGGATAGCGTACCTCCCCAACATCACGGGCGCGCCCTCGCCGCCCTCCCCCAGTACCCGCCCATGATGCTGGGGCTGGACCCGTATGCTGCGCAGACCCCGTATGCGCAGACCTATCGGGCACCCCACGGCCGTGCGGCCCATGATGCCATGCCAGGTTATGCGTTGGCGGTGCAGCAGCAGTACCCTGAGCAGCTGGTCACGATGCCTTTACGGCAGGCGATGAGGCTGAATGCAGCCTTGTCAAGGCAGCTTCCGCCTGAGTGGTCCTCACAGCCGCGGCAATCATGGGACCCGTTTTATGGACCTGGCATGCGCCGCCCCTAGATATGGTTAAATTGGAGCCTGTGCATCAGCCTAAAAAGCATGTGAAGCTGTGAATCAGCCTAGAAGAGATATATTCCGAAAAGAGATTTTCTCTCACACACTTAAAAGCATGTAAAAATAAAGCTATTTTTATTGAAATGCTATGCAGTGTGCCTATTGGCAATGAGATGTGAAGAGCAAAAGAAATGCAAATGTTTCCTGAAAAGTGTTAGGTTATGGGTCCAACACGCTTCCATTGCGCTCCAGCTAATCGTTATCCAAATAACAAATTATATTCATGTTTTGATAATGACAGGCTTGTGTTCCTCGTGATGGCAACTCGTATGCAATTACAAATTTCCAACTGAAACAGGCCTGGAGACCACGAATATGCACACTTCGCACGCATGAGTATATAATATACGTACATGTAGAACGCCAAAACAGGCCCGCAACTTGCCGAAACATGCCAAAAAATCGATTTCTGTTGAAATTTGGGCCCAAAAATATTTTTTTCCGAGAATTTCAAATTGCGATTCCCATCAGGAGTGCTTAGGTGATATGTGAAAACCCTCATTTCCACGAATATGTGCACTCCACACACGCCGAGTGGCGTAGAACGCCAAAACAGGCCCGCGACAGGCCGAAACAGGCAAAAAAATCGATTTCTGTTGAAATTTGGGCCAAAAATATTTTTTTTCCAAAATTTCAAATTGCGATTCCCATCAGGAGTGCTTAGGTGATATGTGAAAACCCTCATTTCCACGAATATGTGCACTCCACACGCGCCGAGTGGCGTAGAACGCCAAAACAGGCCCGCGACAGGCCGAAACAGGCAAAAAAATCGATTTCTGTTGAAATTTGGGCCCAAAAAATATTTTTTTTCCAAAATTTCAAATTGCGATTCCCATCAGGAGTGCTTAGGTGATATGTGAAAACCCTCATTTCCACGAATATGTGCACTCCACACACGCCGAGTGGCGTAGAACGCCAAAACAGGCCCGCGACAGGCCGGAACAGGCAAAAAAATCGATTTCTGTTGAAATTTGGGCCAAAAAAGTTTTTTTTTCCAAAATTTCAAATTGCGATTCCCATCAGGAGTGCTTAGGTGATATGTGAAAACCCTCATTTCCACGAATATGTGCACTCCACACACGCCGAGTGGCGTAGAACGCCAAAACAGGCCCGCGACAGGCCGAAACAGGCAAAAAACCGCGATTTTCGACCGATTTGAGCCAAAAAAATATTTTTTTTCAAAATTTCAAATTGCGGTGACCATCAGGATTAATTACGTGATATGTGAAACCCCTCAATTCCACGAATCGCTGCACTCCTCACCCGCATAATGGAGTAGGACGCCAAATCAAGCTAAAAACAACGGTTTTTCGGCGATTTCACCCTGAAAAAATATTTTTTTGGGAAAATGAAAAAAAGTTGTATTTTTTAAATTCCTGCGATTCCACAGCGATTACATAACATCATAGAAATATTCCATTATAGTTGTGACACATACTTAAGCCATTCTCACTCGTGCGACGGCTCGAGATCAAATTGTTCATGGTGAAAAGCGACCTCGCCATGAACGATCCCCTCAATCATCATCACCAAGTGATGCGGAGCGACATCGAACCGGCTTGCCTTCGGCTAGAGCCGCCGCCCTCGTCCAAGGGAAGGCGCCCCCCCCCGTACAACAATCTTCGTTAGCCAAGCGCGCGATGAGAAATCCCGCGCAAGGCGGGTGCTTAGCCGATCGAGAGCCGATCAAACCTTCCAATGCTCAGGAGGGTACATCCCTCAAACCCCCTCCCAATATCAAGCTCATATTCCCGGAAGGTTGGAGTACCGCGGAAGGCTTCCGCGACCCGGAGTATGAAACGATTACGAAGAAGGAACGCCTTTTGGCGTGGATTGCGCCTCCACATCTTCCAATATCTACGAGGGAACTGGAGTTGTCCGCGAGGTAGCACCCTTTCTCTTTCTTCTCGACGTTGAGGTTGTGTCTTTCTTGCTTCACAGGACTCTTTGCTACATGTATGCAACATGGTTACCATATGTTGCATACATATTGAGATTATATTGTAGGGATCCTGGAACACATTGCAGGAAAGTCGATGCGCACTATGTGGAAGTGGACACGGTATGGCATCATAAGTGGCTGCCAACGCGACTGCTCCCGCACGATTTCTCCAGATTGGCGCACGATTTATCTCCAGACAATACCGCGTGGCCGACTTGGTTACCACCTTCCGACATCTTGGAGCTAGAACCGGCAACGGTAACCTTTAAGGGGAAATCGTTTCGACTTGTTCCACCGGTGCCTAATTGCTTGCAACGGATTGTCGAAAGGATTCGTGGCATGCAAGAGGCAAGGTAAGGGACTCTCGCGGGGCATGATTTCCCTCCCACCATTCATCACGTGGCTCGCTGCAATAGTGCTGCAGTACGCTATCGTGATGGTTGCAGCATGTTGATGGGATGTTGAAAACATGTTGGGACGATATTGTGCAGAGATGCGGGCGAGGCGCCCCCCGAGGCGCACGAGGCCCAAAGCAAGGAGTCCCCCCCGCCGCCCAATGCTGAGGCACCCACGAGCCCTCCACTAGCCGGCGGGAGTGCAAGGTAAGGGACTCTCGTGGGGCATGGTTTCCCTCCCACCATTCCTCACGTGGCTCGCTGCAATAGTGCTGCAGCACGCTATCGTGATGGTTGCAGCATGTTGATGGGATGTTGAACACATGTTGGGACGATATTGTGCAGAGATGCGGGCGAGGCGCCCCCCGAGGCGTACGAGGCCCAAAGCAAGGAGTCCCCCCCGCCGCCCAATGCTGAGGCACCCACGAGCCCTCCACTAGCCGGCGGGAGTGCAAGGTAAGGGACTCTCGTGGGGCATGGTTTCCCTCCCACCATTCCTCACGTGGCTCGCTGCAATAGTGCTGCAGCACGCTATCGTGATGGTTGCAGCATGTTGATGGGATGCTGAACACATGTTGGGACGATATTGTGCAGAGATGCGGGCGAGGCGCCCCCCGAGGCGTACGAGGCCCAAAGCAAGGAGTCCCCCCCGCCGCCCAATGCTGAGGCACCCACGAGCCCTCCACTAGCCGGCGGGAGTGCAAGGTAAGGGACTCTCGTGGGGCATGGTTTCCCTCCCACCATTCCTCACGTGGCTCGCTGCAATAGTGCTGCAGCACGCTATCGTGATGGTTGCAGCATGTTGATGGGATGTTGAACACATGTTGGGACGATATTGTGCAGAGATGCGGGCGAGGCGCCCCCCGAGGCGTACGAGGCCCAAAGCAAGGAGTCCCCCCCGCCGCCCAATGCTGAGGCACCCACGAGCCCTCCACTAGCCGGCGGGAGTGCAAGGTAAGGGACTCTCGTGGGGCATGGTTTCCCTCCCACCATTCCTCACGTGGCTCGCTGCAATAGTGCTGCAGCACGCTATCGTGATGGTTGCAGCATGTTGATGGGATGCTGAAAACATGTTGGGACGATATTGTGCAGAGATGCGGGCGAGGCGCCCCCCGAGGCGTACGAGGCCCAAAGCAAGGAGTCCCCCCCGCCGCCCAATGCTGAGGCACCCACGAGCCCTCCACTAGCCGGCGGGAGTGCAAGGTAAGGGACTCTCGTGGGGCATGGTTTCCCTCCCACCATTCCTCACGTGGCTCGCTGCAATAGTGCTGCAGCACGCTATCGTGATGGTTGCAGCATGTTGATGGGATGTTGAACACATGTTGGGACGATATTGTGCAGAGATGCGGGCGAGGCGCCCCCCGAGGCGTACGAGGCGCACGCGGGGCATGCTTTAGATGGGACCATCGGAAGTAGCATGCCTGACTTGCGGGCATCCTCAATGTCGACTAGTTCATCGTCCATATCGAAGAGCTTTTCCAGGTGATACATCTCATCATGTTTCCTTGCCTACTTGCTTTAGCCGTAACTATGCTGCAGCACGCTATCGTGATGGTTGCAGCATGTTGATGGGATGTTGGAAACATGTTGGGACGATATTGTGCAGAGATGCGGGCGAGGCGCCCCCCGAGGCGCACGAGGCGGCAAATTCAGCTGGTTTAGACGACGGCAGGTACTATTTCGGGATTTCTGGATTCATTGATGTAGTCACTGTTGACGCGGAACGTAGTCCCCACCAATTTCCACTTGACGTTACCCCCGAGGGAGACAACCTACCATCGAATGCGGAAGAAGCCTACGACTTCTTCGAAGCTCATCAAGCAATTTTGACACCGATCCGTATGGAAACTGTTGTCTACCTAGTACACGATGGCAACTTCGAGGCGACTACATACGGCTCGCTGCTGCCCGACGACTCTCAACTCGATAATCCTACACGAGACAATGTGCGGGAGGTTCGGTGCCTTGGGCGACATTGGAGGAGCGTTTCGACAATAAATGATTGGCCAGATTTGATCCGTGCGGTTGGAGTTTGGTCTTTAATTGCAGTTACCACGGATGCCATGGCTGCCGAGATGGAAGAGCCCATGAGGTATGTACGAATATTTAGGCACCTCAACTTGCATACTGATTTTTCATGATATAATATGTTGCAATATATCAGAAACCGTTGCCGGTATATTGAATATGTATGGTAGATATACTGCGGTGGGCGAAGCAGATCTCCGGTGGAAGAGCCAGCTGAGGCGAAGGACACCGAGATGGGTGAGGTGAAGGACACGGCGGGCGAAGCCGATCCTTGGCTCTCGCTCCATGCAATGCATCGTCGAAATGTGGGCACCGTAACATTGGAGCGAGGGCGGTTTCTATGTGATTGTGCCATGTGCTACGGAGTTGACCTACGTGGAAACGTGGTGAGCAAGGCCACCCGCACACGACATCGGAAACTCCACGGGCAGATCCAGCCACCCGCACCGGACCCTGAAGAAATCGATGCTGTAGTTTGTGGCAACCGCGGCGAAACCTTAAGGTACTCTACGCCCTTTCTCTCCCATGAATGATTGGGCAAGCTTGCGTGACAACACATTCGCAATATGTTGACAACGTATTGAAGGTGCATTGCAACTCTCCTACAGACATACGGATGTGGACGTCACGATGGATGACAAGGAGGGCGAACATGCTGAGGAAGCCGGGAGGACAAGCGCAGAAGACGAGGTGGTACACGCACAACAGGACGTGGAAGCCAAGGATGTGTCGAGTCAAGGCGGCGAGGCCGGAGTTCCCGACGACGAGGATGGCGATGCGCCTAAGACCGAGGATGCCGATGGTGAGACCAAGGATGGCGGTGGGGAGGATTTGGGGTTCGATGAAGAAGACGACGGAGATGCCGTCCACTCCGTTAAAGCAGCGATTGCTACACAATTGGAAAGTATTGTGAATGCTGCAAAGGAGCTTTTCGGAGGGGAGACGGTAAGAACGCGTTATTATGCCAAATATCGTGCAGTGAACTGCACGTGCAATATGTAGTATGCATATCTCCTACATATTGACAATGTATTGCAGTATATTGCATATGTATTGACAACCACTGAAATTGCGATGTGTACGCAGGACCACAACGTGCGGCGATCAACTAAGCTCCTCGCGGATCTTCTGGAATGGAACTTGGAGGAAAACTTGACCCAAAAATCGTTTTCCTCGTTGTGTGAGATCCTACTTCACAACTTTGATGAGCTTCGCGAAACCCATTTCCCCTTGACGTTCGCTAAAGCTATGGGTACTTTCGACGCTTTTAGTACGCCGTACCAACGAGTGGACATGTGCGTCAATGGATGTTGTTTGTACGAGAAGGAGTTGGAGAACGCGGATCATTGTCCACACTGTAAAGAATGCCGGTGGCAAAGCTTTGGAGCGGCGGAGGAGGATGGCACTCCGGAGGATGGCACTCCGAAGAAGCCGCGATTGCAATTCCTTTGGTGGCCCTTGAAGGAAATTTTCCGGAGGCTATTCCATTCACCTGAAGTTGCTGAGCTCATGCGGGCGCATGGCCGTCATACGTCTCCTGAAAGTGGACGCAAAGACACAATTTGGGGTAAGAGCCCAGCACGCGTCTATGATCCCAATGCTTGTGATAGGATCTGCAAAGGGCATATCTGCAATACACTTAACGTATGTCTTTGACATATTGCAGATGTACACATACAGTTGTATGTATACCGCGGTGAGTTGTATTTTGTCCGGAGTGTGCAGACGGAGATGCGTGGAAAGAGAAGAAGGCGCGGTACCCAGAGTTTTTCCAGGAGTTGCGGAATATAATCATCCTGTTCTGCGCGGATGGGGCTTCCGTATGGAAAAACAAGGCGGGCGTGTTTCCCATGTATTTCCAAATCTTGAACTTGCCGCCGGAGATACGCTCCAAGTACGAGTACCTTGAGGTCTACGGTATTCTTAATGGCATCCATCCCGCCGATACGACTCTTTTGTACGACAAGCTGGTCGACGAGTTGGAGGAGTTGTGGGAGACGGGCTGCGGAGTTTGGGACGCCTTTTCCGAGGAGTATGTTCGTGTACGGTGCATGCTACTCGGGGTGATCATGGATTACAAAGGCTTGGTCGATGCCGGGAAGCGAATGGATGTAAACGCCTACAAGTGTTGCATGTTGTGCCGTACGAAAGGATGTCACAGTCCAGCGCTGGGAAGAATCTTCTACGCATTCTTCAAGCAACATCCTCCTGGTACGCTCTCATCGCTATGCCACCCAGTTTGATTGTTTGCAGCATGTTTGCAACATGCATCAACATGCCTGCAACATACCACAGATATGTTGTATTACTTGTGCACGTGCCATGCAGGGCCGCCGGAGAACTACACGCATGAGTTTGTCAAGCGAATGGGCGAAATACACGAGGCACTTTCCAAATCAGGTTGGTCGAAAGCGGACATGGCGGAACGTTTCTCGGCCACCGGATTCAAGTTGCCCGCCGCATTCGCAAGGTTGTCGTACTTTAACTTGGCGCTGGATTGGCTCTATGATCCTATGCACGAAATCATGAACTTGGGAAACAGGCTTGCAACAACGCTGCTTGGGCTGGATTTCAACGAGGCCGCGCGCAACTTTGCCGAGGAGGAGGGCCTGCACCCAGAATGGGGGCAAACGGAGTGGGTGCAGAATTCGAAAGGTGAGTTTTGTATTAGTGCAACATTTCTGTAATTGTGTTCAATATGTCATACACGTGTTGACGGTATACGGCAACACGGACAGGGGAACCGCATGAGGTGTACAAAATGACAAACGGTCCATGGGGGATCCCACCGCGTCCGAAGGCTTCGACCACCTTACGTTCTCGGGAAACAGCACTCGCCTTCTTGAAGGAGTTGCGGGGAGTCACCCGGTGGGGCGATGGGCATAAGCATTTGTTGCGCACCTCAACCGCCTCCAACGGCGCAAAATACGCAAAGCACCTCAAGGCGCATGCGGCTTTGAAGGCTTTCGAGTCCAAGTTGTTGGCGGTATTGTCCTCTTGGCCTCGCGATGATGGTGAAGTCGACAATGCGCTGCAGGACATTGTGTCCAAACTGACTATCATCATACGGGAATGCACTGCGCATTCCATAGAACCTCGGGTACGTATTCAATGTTGGTGTGATATGAGTTCCACATGTCACAGGTATGTTGAATATATGTTACAAACGTATTGATTCGTACGTGCAGGATATGGAGTATTTGAGAGAGCAGACCAGACTTTTCTTTGAGGACTTGGAAGCGAATGGTCCTCCACAGTGGCTTGCAATCAACACCCATAAAATCTGGCACTGGGCCGATCTGCTCCTGCGATTCGGACCTGTGCGTGAATGGTGGATGTATGCCTTCGAGTCCATGAATGGCAAGCTAGCTAGGTGGGTGAAGAACAATGCGTTCCCCGTGGCAAGCATCATGAACGGCTATCTAAGGTTGAAAACCTTGCGCTCCCTACGAGGCATCCTGACCATGCTCTTGAACCGAGAAAGAGCTACTGCCGGCCGTGTCCCGCGGGCTTTGATGGCGGGCCCCGCTCCCGGCATCGTGGTCACTACCTTCGGGGAGAAGGGCAAGCCATTGGAGCTAACGTCCTTGGAGATTGACCAACTGACCCGCTGGATGCGAGCGAGTATTCCCGCTTACCGAAAGCTTTTTCAACAACATGCTGAGTACGACCTGTTCCGGCGGAGGTGCAACCTGCAAGCTCGCACGCATGTACTATCTGTAGTATACCTGCAACATATTGTCAACTTGTTTCTGTATGTTTATCATATATTGTAAGTATACTAAGAATATGTTGTCATCACAGGGAGAATGCCGCGCGCTCTAAACAAGCACTGCGGTACCGACAAGAGGTGGGTGGCGTGCCCGCGATCGCGTTCGGTCCATTGGAGGACCCTGAAGGATGGCTTGGTCGTCAATACACGGCTTACGAGAAGTCGCTCATGATGGGTCCCGAACCCATGTGTTCCAAGTACAACAAGGTGAACATCGGCGGTGTCTTCTATCGCACTAGAGACGGGGACAAAGGGAAAGTGACAACCCAGTGTTTCGTCCGCGCAACCTTCCCCAAAAATGATGCCGATGCCGATGACGAGTGGGAGGACAGGTACGACCTCAACCACCAGTTTGCATGCTTCTTTGCCTTTTCGTATATCTCTGCAACATATATGCAATACGTCCCCAACATATTGAGGGTATATTGTACGTATATTACAAAAACATTGAACATTTCGTGCGCAGGTATGGTATCATCAACGCCATTCTGCGGGTTAGCATTGGCGGTGTGCTCTACACTTTTTTAAAGTGTGATTGGCTACCCGTGCCCACGGAAGCTCAGATCGCAAGCTTCAAGCTGAAGAACTCCATCCTCGGCGTGGACAAGGTGTCCAAGGCTTACTACACCTTCAACCCATGGGACACCTCCAAGTACACTATGGACAACCGAGAGCCCTACCTACTGGCCAATCAAGTCCAAGCGCAAGTAGTGATAGTCAAACACCCCTGCATGGATTCAGCGGTGATACTTGATACGAGCGACCGCAATATGGAGAAACTTGCACTCGTTGATAGGCCCGTAGGTAGTGATGGTCACTTTGACACATGCGGGAAGTGTAGAGTCGGTGGCGAGCTCCTTCTGTGTGAGAGGGCAGGCTGCAAAGAGGCTATGCACGTGCGATGCGCAGGGCTCACCGACATCCCCACTGGAATGTGGTACTGCAGAAAGTGTGGTGACGCATAGTAGTGCCTCTGTACACATTTGATATACCTGTAATATACCAGATACGTATTGCGGACATATTGTAAGTATTATGCAATATGTGAGCAGCAGGGGTGTCTTACCCCTTTACCCCATGCAGTCATGTGTTGCATAATTCACTCTGATTGTAGACATATTGCACATGTACTAAAGATATTCTGCATGAGGGAATGTTTCGATATGTGTTCAACACATATATTGCAAACGTGTTGAATGATTCATCTGATTGTAGACATATTGCACATGTACTAAAGATATTCTGCATGAGGGAATGTTTCAATATGTGTTCAACATATATATTGCAAACGTGTTGAATGATTCATCTGATTGTAGACATATTGCACATGTATTGAACGATTCCTTATGCGTGAATGTTTCAACATGTGTTCAACACATGTTCAGTACGTGTGTTGCAGGCGGTTGCAGACATATTGAACACCCCTCCAATCGTTTTGCCTTATTTCAATACATCGGGGCCCCAATTCAAAAAGCCCCCCAGAACCGACTTCTGCGATACGCGTCCAAATGCCGTGAAAACTTGTCCCCATAACGCTAGACCCTTCCTTAGATGATACCAAGTGCTAGTGGGTGAGTCTGACACCATTTGGGTGCCCATGCTAGCATACTCATTTTCGCTGTGTCCAGGCTGATCGCGGTTCAATAGTTTGGCCAATATGTTACACGTGTATTGGAATGTCCAGATATTAGCATACCGTCTTCAATATGCCTCCAATATGCCTCCAATACGTGTTCAACACGTGTATTGAACCCGTCTAGAAACGTAGGGAACGTCGAGTTTCCTTAACGGTGAGTGATTACTGTAGCAAGCACGCAACAATACTTGGTGGGTATGAGTGCAGCGCTCTGGTGTCCACAAGTGTCGCCTCCGCTTGAGCGCAATGCTCCTCATATTACCTCAATGCCCTCACGCTTCATAAGCGTTACCACCATCGGGTTGTGAACCCGAGAGCATTGGGTGAACTAACCGTATCGGCTGCTCGAAATAGCCATTGATACTCGCATGCTGTTCAGTTCATGCTTGAAGCGAAGACGCGTCCTCTCAGAACACTTCGTTCGTCTTCAAGAACTTGTCTTGCTTCGCCATCTCGATGCCGTACCTGGCCTCTCGATGACAGATGTCACTCATGGTGAGTGGACGACAGACATTATGACTGTACATGTCATAGTCGACCGTACTGACAATACTCGACGACTGTATGTCATTATAACATATGACATGACATGACATGATATGATATGATATGATATGATATGATATGACATGACATGACATGCCATGCCATGCCATGCCATGCCATGCCATGACATGACATGACATGACATGACATGACATGTATGACATGTATGACACATATGGCATCGGTCATATCCCTGACACATGCACTGGGAGTAAATAATTGAAACAGGTGTCACGCGAAACTTGCACTAAAACTGTGCCACTGCACGTGCAGTGCCACAACCATATGCTACCTCGTATGCTACCTGTTCACTTTCCGCAGGTGCTCACGAGTGACGCCTGTTGACGCTTATCTAACGAACGGCGCATCTTCGGGCCGCCATGTCACCCAGAGTCGTCTTCCCACATTTACAAGTTACAGGGCAGAATTTACACAAGATACACACCGCCGAGTCCCCCAGTATGATATCGATTACCGCATGACAGTCCCAACAAGTCCGCCGGCGTGTGGGGGTGAGCAGTGAGAACGATTTTGACGGGTAGTCGATCATTGTTTTGTCAGTTTGTCATGCATCGTTGACAGGATTCGACGACATTCGAATTAATTACGGCCGTGTTTGTGTTCTTTTAGTGGGGGATACATCTACCAATTAATTGATTAATTGACCTTGTTTTTCACCACTGGGAATCGAGCAAATCATTTTTTCACATAGGTCGTTATGGGGCAAACTGATTATTTAATTTTAAGTAAATCGATCATGAAGACACGGTATGCGTGGAGGTGTAGAAACCGACTGCGGAAACGGGACAACCAAAAACCGTTGGTTGTCATACACATGGTATGGTATGGGACTATGATACAAGCACATTCGTGCAGTTCTTGTTGTATTTAAAAAATGATTTTCGTGGTGCGCACAACGCTCATGCAGCGCCAGCAAACTTCTTGCTACATTGTTATATAAATATTTGTTCACAATTGGTTCGAATCGATTATCAACATATACGTGTTGTATATGAAAATGGAGACGATCGTTGCAAAGTACTTTGGCGCACGCGCAATAAACCCAAATAGCAAGTGATATATAACATCATCGTTTAGCTGACTGTCGCGTGTTAACAAATCGTGTAACAAAAGACGGATCATGCTCATGAACTGATTTTTGTTAAATAAGAAACTGCGTATGCTTAATACAGTTGGATGTCCTCGAAGTTTACCATTCTAGGTAGCATGCGCTTCTTCCAATTTAGTATGTTTTATTAGCTACTGGCAGTACAATCTATATTTTCTTTTTCCATTCCTGTCAAATTACTAGTATCAAATTGCAAGTCAATACTATTGTTGACCGCAATAGTAGCTTCGTCAGCGCTGACTTGCTATTATTTTTTGCGTAGACAAACGTAGTTCTTCAATTTCTGGACAGCATTCGCAGCGGGCAGCGTTTCATTTTGAAATTCAAGCATGGCGGTCGTATGGAACGTATGCTCCGTGCATGTTTTTACTTTATTAGCAAAATGCTGGAATGTGAACACTTCAACATCGGTCATTGTTGTAATATTATAGAACAAGTGTACACATTCATAAGGACACGCCCTGAGGTCATGCGTGCTTTTGATAAATATATGTCACCGAGGACACACATGGGGCCTACCGTCGTATTCTATAAATATGTGCATATCGGTGATCGGATGACTTTCAATGATCTCCATTCGATTTGGAATCACTTTGCAGGCATGTGTGCCCGCGCGGAAGCATCCGATCAGTATTTGTACTAGGGTACCCTACAAATCTGCAACCCTTGGGAAAGCTTTCCATAGGCATGGAAACGGGTGAAAACCCTATGGAAAAGCCCTATGGAAAAGGGAAAATGGATACTGGAGGTTATCTCGAAAACAAAAATTTTGAGTTTCCATCCCTATACTCACCCTTGGGAAGGTTTTCATTATTTTCCAGGGCATTCCATAGGGTGATTGTGCTTTCCATAGGGTTTTCCAAGGCATTCCATAGGGATGATTGTGGCGTCCATACCTATGGAACGTTTTCCATAGGGATGGAAGGAATCGTATGGAAAATATCGTATGGAAAACCCTATGGAAACCCAATGGAAAGTCCTGGAATATCAAGCGCTTTCCGTACCTATGTCATCCCTATAGCCTTCCTATGGAAAGCCGTATGGAAAACCCTGTGGAAAAACACACGGATATGTTCCATCCCTATGAAAACCCTATGCTGGCCCTATGGAACCTAATAGGTCATACCTATGGAAATCTTTTCCCCAGGCATGGTACCCCTTGGGAAACTTGTTTCCATACGGACGGTGTACCTATGGAAGCGAATTCCATAGGCGTAGTATCCCTTGGGAAGCAATCTTCCATACGGTCGATATACCTATGGAACGTTTTCCACAGGTATGGTATCCCCTGGGAAAGATCTTTCCATACGGACATTATGCGTACGGAAGACGGGCCCATACACTTAGCGTCCCTTGGGAAATAGGTTTCCATACGGCCGACATACTTATGGAAAGGTTTTCCACTGGGTGGCTCACCTTTGGGAAAGATTGTTCCATAGGATGGCTATACCTATGGAAACACAATTCCATACGTGCTGTATACTTATGGAAAGGTATTCCATACGGATATTATACGTATGATTCCGTTAACAACATCAGGAGTATACCTATGGAAACGCTTTCCGTAGGGTGACCCGCCCTATGGAATTCATATTCCATACGGTTATTATACTTATGGAGAGCATTTTCCGCAGGTGTACTATACCTACGGAAAGCTTTTTCCCCAGGGATACCATGCGTATGAAAACCGTATATTACAGGTATGGAAAACATCTTTCCCTACGTATGTTATCCGTATGGAAACTATTTACTATAGGCATAGTATAGGTATGGAACCAGTAAATATATATGGTTTCCATAGGCACGATATAGGGATAATATCGGGATGCTATACGTATGGAACTTAATTAATATTTACTTTCCATAGGCACAGTAGTGGGGCAGTATAGGGATACCGTACGTGTAGCACTGACTGTGTAGCATACATATTGCACATTAGCAACATGCAGTGTGTTCACTATGTTTCCACTATGCGAGATAAACAAAATACTCGAGCATCTTTACTACGATTAACATGTATCTAAAGGAATACGAATGGGACTATCAAATTTTATCATAC
>LGRX02019675.1:0-20980 GCA_001247695.2 Cymbomonas tetramitiformis | reverse complement strand
AGACCCCTTTGATGGGTCCCACTATCGGTCCCCCTCACCCCCCTGCGCCCTTGTTTGCCCCTCGAGGCATGTGGACGAACTTAAATTGTGTGCACTTTTGGGGGTTGGGGTAGATCCATTCTTTGCGGGCTGCATTAATGGAATCTTCCGAATTGCCATCGGAGGTCCTGAATGCTTATCGGAGGCAATGAATTGTAATCGAAGGTCCTAAATTGTAAACGGAGGTCCTGAATTGTAAACGGAGTTCCTGAATTGTAATCAAAGGTCCTGAATACGTATCGAAGGTCCTGAATGCGTATCGGAGGTCCTGAATGCTTATCGAAGGTCCCGAATTGTCGTAATCGGAGGTCCTGAATTGTCATCGGATCAAAGCTGAGTTGTAATGCTGAGCAAGATGGATTCAGCCGGGGTGACTGCTCCAAACCTGGATCCCTCTGACACCCCTCAGTCAGGGTCCCTCCGGCCCCCATTGGGTCCCTCTGGCCCCCATTTAGCCCTCCGAGCCCCTTGCGGGTCCCTCTTAACCTTCTACGGGTCCCTCTCGACCCCCCCCATGGTCCCTCTGAGACCCTATTACGAGACCCCTTTGATGGGTCGTAATATGGGTCCCCCTGACCCCCCTCCCCCCCTGCGCCCTTGTTTGTCCCTCGAGGCATGTGGAACTTGAACTGTGTGCACTCCTTGGGGTTGGGGGTAGATCCATTCTTTGCGGGATGCATTAATGGAATCTTCTGAATTGTATTCGTGACTTTTTAGCTTCGCTGGTAAGACCGCTTTGACCACGTCCGAACAACGGTCGCGTTGATTCTTGTACAATTTTTGTAACCCGACATGTACTGCATTGAAAGTGTGTACCGTCTGCGGCCCTCCTCCAAGGGAATATTATTAGGAACAAATGTTTCAATTTACTCATTCTAGATTAAAATCCAGCAGGCAGAATATTCCATGTGAATCAACATGGCTAAATTGCCCATTTAAAAAAAACGATGGACATTTGTAAAGGAATATTCCTGTATTTAAAAAAATCGCCTGCGGCAGCCAGTTTTTTGTGTACTTGTCCGGTTAGACGAATGGAACTGGTGGGACTGCTGGGACTGCTGGGACTCATGGGTCGAATGGGACTAATGGAACTTGGTGGCACTGATGAAACTAATGGGATTGCGGGGACTGCTGGACCTGGTGGGTTTGAACGTCTAAAGAGGATTGTAGGATTATGCGAGACTAATGAGACTGAATGGATTTGTGGGACTTACGGGGCTAGTGCCAGGACTGGTGGGACTAGTGGGACTGCTTGAACTGGTACGTACATATAAACTACTTTTACTCATTCTGTATGAAATGTAGCAGGCGGAATATTCCATGTGAATCAACATGGCTAAATTGCCCATTTAAAACACGCCGGACGTTTGTAAAGGAATATTCCTGTATTTTAAAAAATTGCCTGCGGCAGCCAGTTTTTTTTGTGTACTTGTCCGGTTAGACGAATGGAACTGGTAAGACTGCTGGGACTCACGGGTCGGATGGGGCAAATGGAACGGGTGGCACTGATGAAACTAATGGGATTGCGGGGACTGCTGGACGTGGTGGGTCTGGACGTCGAAACAGGATTGATGGAATCAGCGGGACTAATGAGGCTGAATGGATTTGTGGGACTTACGGGGGTAGTGCCAGGACTGATGGGACTAGGGGGACTGGTTGAACTGGTACGTGCATATAAACTACGTTTACTCATTCTGTATAAAATGTAGCAGGCGGAATATTCCATGTGAATCAACATGGCTAAATTGCCCATTTAAAACACGATGGACGGTTGTAAAGGAATATTCCCGTATTTAAAAAATCGCCTGCGGCAGCCATTTTTTGGGTGTACTTGTCAGATTAGACGAATGGAATTGGTGGGACTCCTGGGACTCATGGTGGGACTAATGGAACTGGTGCTGCTGATGAAACTAATGTGATTGCGGGGGCTGCTGGTCCTGGTGGGTCTGAACGTCTAAAGAGGATTGGTGGAATTTGCGGGACTAATGAGACTGAATGGATTTGTGGGACTTACAGGGCTAGTGCCAGGACTGATGGAACTAGTGGGACTGCTTGAACTGGTACGTGCATATAAACTACTTTTACTCATTCTAGATGAAATGTAGCAGTGGGAATAATCCATGTGAATCAACATGGCTAAATTGCCCATTTTAAAAAAACGATGGACGTTTGTAAAGGAATATTCCTGTATAAAAGACAATCGCCTGCGGCAGCCAGTTTTTTGGGTGCACTTGTCCGGTTAGACGAATGCAACTGGTGGGACTGCTGGGACTCAGGGGTCGGATGGGTGGGACCAATGGAACTGGTGGTGCCGATGAAACTAATGGATCTGCGGGGACTGCTGGACCTGGTGGGTCTGGACGTCTAAAGAGGATTGTAGGATTATGCGGGACCAATGAGACTGAGTGGATTCGTGGGACTTACGGGGCTAGTGCCAGGTCTGATGGGACTAGGGGGACTGCTTGAACTGGTAGGTGCATATAAGGGGGGGCGAACATTGCTTTGGGGGAGAGGGCCCCAATTCCGGACAAGGATTTTGCCCCCCCTAGCAGCACAGCTTAACGCCTAGGGGGGCTAACCCAAACCCCTAGCAGCTTACCCCCCCTAAGAGTTCCCTTAAGTGTGTGTTTTTCGGAAATCCTAGGGGGGTAAGACCCCCTCCCTAGCAACACGCTTTGACGCCTAGGGGGTTGAACCCCCCCCGCCTACCAAGACGGTGTCCGGAATTAGGGCCTCCCCCCCCGAAACAATGTTCGCCGCCCCTAAACTACGTTTACTCATTCTAGATGAAATGTAGCAGGCGGAATATTCCATGTGAATCAACATGGCTAAATCGTCCGTTTAAAACACGCCGGACTTTTGTAAAGGAATATTCCCGTATTTAAAAAAATTCGCCTGCGGCAGCCAGGTTTTTGGTGTACCTGTCCGGTTAGACGAATGGAACTGGTGGGACCTAGGTTGGCCAAAACGTCACCCCCCCCCACGATTAAACTTACGTTTAAACGTATTTGGGGGGGGTCACGATTAAACTTTGCCGATTATTGCATATTCATAGTGGTGGGAACTGGACAGGCGATAGAACCCTTATATATGGTCATTTGTTTGACTTTTATTATAGCATTTTATAAGCATTACAAGGTATCCAGGTGCCTCTCCCCGTTGATGCACATTGCTAACGAGTAAAGAACCTAGTACCTAGACATCAACACAACATCATGTCAAGACAGAAGACACACTTTGTTACGGTATGTATTTGAAGTGTAGCAGGAGTCTAGGAGCGTGCGCTAGATAATTGTACAGAGTGCACACAACACTTGGCAACGCTTCCTGGCTTCACGAAACCGTGTCACCCGTTCTGCCTTCTCCTCGGAGTTAGCCTCGGCATACGATGGAGACGAGATAAGGCCAAGACATATGTCGATTCCCCCGTTGCGCTGGGCAGCAATATGACAACGAATTCTTTGTGTGTGAGCAACGATGACCCTATTGCTGTGCAAACATTTACAGAGTCTAGGAGTCTGCGGCTTGCGCGTTGCCCGCCATGTCGCGGAATGCCGATCAAAGGCAAGAATTCCATATTTGAACAGTCGGAGGACCTCAATTATGTCATATTGATTATCGATCCGGTGACATGACATCCTTAAGTATGTAACGTCGCCTTAAGTATGTAACGTCGCCTTAAGTATGTAACGTCAAACCCCCCACGATTAAACGTCGGTTTAAACGGATCGGGGGGGGGGGCACGATAAAACTTCGCCCACGTTTTGGCCAACCTAGGGTGGGACTGCTGGGACTCACGGGTCGGATGGGACTAATGGGGCGGGTGGCACTGATGAAACTAATGGGATTGCGGAGACTGCTGGACGTGGTGGGTCGGAACGTCTAAAGAGGATTGATGGAATCTGAGAGACTACTGGGACTAATAGGATTCGTGGGACTTACGGGGCTAGTGGGACTGATGGGACTAGTGGGACTGCTTGAACTGTTACTTGCATATAAAATACTTCTACTCATTCTAGATGAAATCCAGCAGGCGGAATATTCCATGTGAATCAAGATGGCTAAATTGCCCATTAAAAACACGATGGCATTTTGTAAAGGAATATTACTGTATTAAAAAAAAACGCCTGCGGCAGCCACTTTCCGTAGCAAAATTAGTTTCCATGCAAGTACCAGTTCAAGTAGCCCCGCCAGTCCGCATTGCCGAGAGTGCGCCCACCTCGAGGCGGTCAGGGATTCAACCTGAGCTGACCGGTGGCGAACCGGTCAGGCTGCCGCCCCTATCACGTGAGACGTGCTGTGCGAGATGCTGCAACGGAAATACAATGTATGCTTATGCGTATGTGCGAGATGCTGTAGTGAGCACAATGTGTGTGCTTGTGCGTATGCTTATGGTGGGATGCTTTAAATATGGCTTTGGGCGCACACTCGGCTGGGCACTGCCGAGAGTGCGCCCACCTCGAGGCGGTCAGGGATTCAACCTGAGCTGACCGGTGGCGAACCGGTCAGGCTGCCGCCCCTATCACGTGAGACGTGTTGTGCGAGATACTGCAACGGAAATACAGTGTATGCTTATGCGTATGTGCGAGATGCTGTAGTGAGCACAATGTGTGTGCTTGTGCGTATGCTTATGGTGGGATGCTTTGAATATGGCTTTGGGCGCACACTCGGCTGGGCACTGCCGATCGAGGCGGTCAGGGATTCAACCTGAGCTGACCGGTGGCGAACCGGTCAGGCTGCCGCCCCTATCACCTGGGACGTGCTGTGCGAGATGCTGCAACGGAAATACAGTGTATGCTTATGCGTATGTGCGAGATGCTGTAGTGAGCACAATGTGTGTGCTTGTGCGTATGCTTATGGTGGAATGCTTTGAATATGGCTTTGGGCGCACACTCGGCTGGGCACTGCCGAGAGTGCGCCCACCTCGAGGCGGTCAGGGATTCAACCTGAGCTGACCGGTGGCGAACCGGTCAGGCTGCCGCCCCTATCACGTGAGACGTGCTGTGCGAGATGCTACAACGGAAATACAGTGTATGCTTATGCGTATGTGCGAGATGTTGTAGTGAGCACAATGTGAGTGCTTGTGCGTATGCTTATGGTGGGATGCTTTGAATATGGCTTTGGGCGCACACTCGGCTGGGCACTGCCGAGAGTGCGCCCACCTCGAGGCGGTCAGGGATTCAACCTGAGCTGACCGGTGGCGAACCGGTCAGGCTGCCGCCCCTATCACGTGAGACGTGCTGTGCGAGATACTGCAACGGAAATACAGTGTATGCTTATGCGTATGTGCGAGATGCTGTAGTGAGCACAATGTGTGTGCTTGTGCGTATGCTTATGGTGGGATGCTTTGAATATGGCTTTGGGCGCACACTCGGCTGGGCACTGCCGAGAGTGCGCCCACCTCGAGGCGGTCAGGGATTCAACCTGAGCTGACCGGTGGCGAACCGGTCAGGCTGCCGCCCCTATCACGTGAGACGTGCTGTGCGAGATACTGCAACGGAAATACAGTGTATGCTTATGCGTATGTGCGAGATGCTGTAGTGAGCACAATGTGTGTGCTTGTGCGTATGCTTATGGTGGGATGCTTTGAATATGGCTTTGGGCGCACACTCGGCTGGGCACTGCTGAGAGTGCGCCCACCTCGAGGCGGTCAGGGATTCAACCTGAGCTGACCGGTGGCGAACCGGTCAGGCTGCCGCCCCTATCACGTGAGACGTGTTGTGCGAGATACTGCCGCAACGGAAATACAGTGTATGCTTATGCGTATGTGCGAGATGCTGTAGTGAGCACAATGTGTGTGCTTGTGCGTATGCTTATGGTGGGATGCTTTGAATATGGCTTTGGGCGCACACTCGGCTGGGCACTGCCGAGAGTGAGCCCACCTCGAGGCGGTCAGGGATTCAACCTGAGCTGACCGGTGGCGAACCGGTCAGGCTGCCGCCCCTATCACCTGAGACGTGCCGTGCGAGATGCTGCAACGGAAATACAATGTATGCTTATGCGTATGTGCGAGATGTTGTAGTGAGCACAAGGTGTGTCCTTGTGCGTATGCTTATGGTGGGATGCTTGAATATGGCTTTGGGCGCACACTCGGCCGGGCACTGCCGAGAGTGCGCCCACCTCGAGGCGGTCAGGGATTCAACCTGAGCTGACCGGTGGCGAACTGGTCAGGCTGCCGCCCCTATCACGTGAGACGTGTTGTGCGAGATGCTGCAACGGAAATACATTGTATGCTTATGCGTATGTGCGAGATGCTGTAGTGAGCACAATGTGTGTGCTTGTGCGTATGCTTATGGTGGGATGCTTTGAATATGGCTTTGGGCGCACACTCGGCTGGGCACTGCCGAGAGTGCGCCCACCTCGAGGCGGTCAGGGATTCAACCTGAGCTGACCGGTGGCGAACCGGTCAGGCTGCCGCCCCTATCACGTGAGACGTGCTGTGCGAGATACTGCAACGGAAATACAGTGTATGCTTATGCGTATGTGCGAGATGCTGTAGTGAGCACAATGTGTGTGCTTGTGCGTATGCTTATGGTGGGATGCTTTGAATATGGCTTTGGGCGCACACTCGGCTGGGCACTGCCGAGAGTGCGCCCACCTCGAGGCGGTCAGGGATTCAACCTGAGCTGACCGGTGGCGAACCGGTCAGGCTGCCGCCCCTATCACCTGGGACGTGCTGTGCGAGATACTGCAACGGAAATACAGTGTATGCTTATGCGTATGTGCGAGATGCTGTAGTGAGCACAATGTGTGTGCTTGTGCGTATGCTTATGGTGGGATGCTTTGAATATGGCTTTGGGCGCACACTCGGCTGGGCACTGCCGAGAGTGCGCCCACCTCGAGGCGGTCAGGGATTCAACCTGAGCTGACCGGTGGCGAACCGGTCAGGCTGCCGCCCCTATCACCTGAGACGTGCTGTGCGAGATACTGCAACGGAAATACAGTGTATGCTTATGCGTATGTGCGAGATGCTGTAGTGAGCACAATGTGTGTGCTTGTGCGTATGCTTATGGTGGGATGCTTTGAATATGGCTTTGGGCGCACACTCGGCTGGGCACTGCCGAGAGTGCGCCCACCTCGAGGCGGTCAGGGATTCAACCTGAGCTGACCGGTGGCGAACCGGTCAGGCTGCCGCCCCTATCACGTGAGACGTGCTGTGCGAGATACTGCAACGGAAATACAGTGTATGCTTATGCGTATGTGCGAGATGCTGTAGTGAGCACAATGTGTGTGCTTGTGCGTATGCTTATGGTGGGATGCTTTGAATATGGCTTTGGGCGCACACTCGGCTGGGCACTGCCGAGAGTGCGCCCACCTCGAGGCGGTCAGGGATTCAACCTGAGCTGACCGGTGGCGAACCGGTCAGGCTGCCGCCCCTATCACGTGAGACGTGCTGTGCGAGATACTGCAACGGAAATACAGTGTATGCTTATGCGTATGTGCGAGATGCTGTAGTGAGCACAATGTGTGTGCTTGTGCGTATGCTTATGGTGGGATGCTTTGAATATGGCTTTGGGCGCACACTCGGCCGGGCACTGCCGAGAGTGCGCCCACCTCGAGGCGGTCAGGGATTCAACCTGAGCTGACCGGTGGCGAACCGGTCAGGCTGCCGCCCCTATCACCTGAGACGTGCCGTGCGAGATGCTGCAACGGAAATACAATGTATGCTTATGCGTATGTGCGAGATGTTGTAGTGAGCACAAGGTGTGTCCTTGTGCGTATGCTTATGGTGGGATGCTTTGAATATGGCTTTGGGCGCACACTCGGCCGGGCACTGCCGAGAGTGCGCCCACCTCGAGGCGGTCAGGGATTCAACCTGAGCTGACCGGTGGCGAACCGGTCAGGCTGCCGCCCCTATCACGTGAGACGTGCTGTGCGAGATGCTGCAACGGAAATACAGTGTATGCTTATGCGTATGTGCGAGATGCTGTAGTGAGCACAATGTGTGTGCTTGTGCGTATGCTTATGGTGGGATGCTTTGAATATGGCTTTGGGCGCACACTCGGCTGGGCACTGCCGAGAGTGCGCCCACCTCGAGGCGGTCAGGGATTCAACCTGAGCTGACCGGTGGCGAACCGGTCAGGCTGCCGCCCCTATCACGTGAGACGTGCTGTGCGAGATGCTGCAACGGAAATACAGTGTATGCTTATGCGTATGTGCGAGATGCTGTAGTGAGCACAATGTGTGTGCTTGTGCGTATGCTTATGGTGGGATGCTTTGAATATGGCTTTGGGCGCACACTCGGCTGGGCACTGCCGAGAGTGCGCCCACCTCGAGGCGGTCAGGGATTCAACCTGAGCTGACCGGTGGCGAACCGGTCAGGCTGCCGCCCCTATCACGTGAGACGTGCTGTGCGAGATGCTGCAACGGAAATACAGTGTATGCTTATGCGTATGTGCGAGATGTTGTAGTGAGCACAATGGGTGTGCTTGTGCGTATGCTTATGGTGGGATGCTTTGAATATGGCTTTGGGCGCACACTCGGCTGGGCACTGCCGAGAGTGCGCCCACCTCGAGGCGGTCAGGGATTCAACCTGAGCTGACCGGTGGCGAACCGGTCAGGCTGCCGCCCCTATCACGTGAGACGTGCTGTGCGAGATGCTGCAACGGAAATACAGTGTATGCTTATGCGTATGTGCGAGATGCTGTAGTGAGCACAATGTGTGTGCTTGTGCGTATGCTTATGGTGGGATGCTTTGAATATGGCTTTGGGCGCACACTCGGCTGGGCACTGCCGAGAGTGCGCCCACCTCGAGGCGGTCAGGGATTTAACCTGAGCTGACCGGTGGCGAACCGGTCGGGCTGCCGCCCCTATCACCTGGGACGTGCTGTGCGAGTTGTTGCGGTGAGCACAAAGTGTGTGCTAATGCATGTGCTTATGCATATCAGTATATCTATGCGGTGCGATGCTTTATACATATTCAACTATAAGGAGCGCTCACCTTTAGTTGTGGGTCAAGAGTAGCTTTGGGTGCTGAGATCTCAAAAGCCTGAGATACATGGGTCGCCGACGGCATGTTAAACTTTACGAAAGTTGAACGGGTTATGCAATCGAGAGGGTTGAGGGTTGAGGGACCTGAAATCTGACAGACACCTGAGAGAGCAGAGAACAGAGAGCCACTTAACTTGAGAGAAGCCTGAGCAATTTAGGTCAGGCACAGCCTACTTCGTGATTTGCATGGATAATCCGGAGGTGCACGCGGTAGTAATCGGCGGTGGACCGGCTGGGATACTAGGTTCCTCCCACAACCATTTTGTGGGTTCAACTTTTTGTGTGTTTGTTTTGAACAAGCTACGTTGAAGGGCATCCTTCAGCCTATCCAGCTGGTGCTTTGCTCGTGAAATCGTCTGTAAGGCAGTTTGTATTTTGATCTCTCTGTCCTTAAACGGCTGGTCGCCCTGCCATCGGTTGTCCCCGGTCCTCGCTCGGGCGCTACATGCACCGCGGGTGATCTTGAAGAGGCACACTCGAGCCACAACCGTGACCAGGTGATTGTGGGAGCTCAAAACGCCGAGGGTGCTGCGGAATACCTTACCAGGGATGTCCTTGGTGTGTCACAGCTGTAGGCGCGCTACTGGAGCAGAACTGCACCTCGATCGGCTGGGTGGCAGAAACTTTTGGCGCCGGACGCTTAGCACACTACACGAATGTCCCCGCAAATACCAAAGTGAGAACATAGAACGTTTGGACCAACTGCTTTGCGTCTGATGCTTGCACTTAATCACATGCGCTGCTTTTGGTCTGGTTCGTTGTCTTGTACGCTTCGATGTCTTGAAGCTGTTGCATAGATGGCCCTAACATAAGCTCTATACAGTCGCCGACTTTTAAGCAAGCTGCCGGGCAATCCTCCGCTCACTGTCACTCAAGATCGCTGGCTGAGAGCCAACCGGGTTCCTGTCAGCTTGCAATTTATCACGCACAGAGTTGGCCAGGCGAGCGCGTTGACGAGCCTAATGAGTGGATGGAGGCAACATAGCACAGTATTGCCTCAAGATAATTCTGTCAAAGTTTGGATATTTTGAATACCCCAGCGGCTTTTCGACTCTCACTAGCGGCCGCGTTTTAGCACTCTTTCCGAAGCACACAATAAAGCTTCAACTTCCTTCTAATGCCGGCGCCGGCTGGCTGCCAGGTGAAGCACCTCGTGCCAGGATTCACCACAGCAGCCCAGAGCTCCAAGATAGCTGAAGACCCCCGTGTCGTTCAGAGCATTGCGGCTATACAGAAGACTGCTGCCGAGGAGTGGTGCGCGCCTGGGTGTCCACACGCTTGTTCCCGAAATCGCGTGCGTGAACGTACCGTCGAGGACATCTATCGGAACATCCCCTCCGGCTCCGCTGCGCTCCTTGTTGTGAAACGTTCGCACACGTGACACGTGTGCGCTCGGCTGAGCAAGGTATTCATATGACACCTTGGACAGGCCGCTGCTGTCGGAGTGTGCGGAGGTGTTTCAAGCCTTCACGGAAGCCTACCGGGTGAGCTCCCACCGGTGCCCACACGCTCGCTGGACGAAACGATGCTGGCGGCTGGGAGCTGCCAGAGTGTAATCATCCCTCTCTCGTCGAAGAACACACTGCAGGCGGCCAGGAGCTGCCGGTAGCACTGCAAGCTTGCCTCACAGGAGGAGTCTATAGCCTCTCGTGACTGCGAGAGATGGCCTCTCTTACAGCGCCCTTCATCTCGGTGCGCTTCTCTTCACTGCAGCTGGTGGCTTCTCTCATGGCGGCCTGATCACCACGTCTGAGGCCGGTCTTAACATCGTTGTGTTATATAGCACGTTTCACACGTCGTGGATCACGTGAGATGGACGAAGCACTCACTCGAGGGCCTTGTGGTGCAGCGAGATATGCGGGTGCGTTGCTGGCCGGCGCGAGGGACTCGTCTGGGCACCAGTTGCAGTGATCTCTGCATCACAAAGGGCATACACGCAGTTGTGAGTGTTGCGAGGCAGAGAACTAGAAATGCGTTGATATATTATATTTGGAATCTAGTAATTTTGAGTTGCTGACCTTTTTAGGGACTACAGAAGCTGGCTCTTGGGTCGACTGTGGCGTCGTTCCACAGGTTGCGTCATATGAACCCTGCAACACACGATGCTGAAATTCTTTTGGCTATGCCATATGTGAACGCAAGTAGTGTTAAGGTTAAAGCGCGTTACAAATAGTTTCGGTCAGTTCACCTGCGGATCACACCGCTCCGATGCAGCAACGGTTGGGGCTTGATCTGTTGATGTAGGCAGCAACCCAAGCCAACCGCGCAGACCACCTTTGGCTTTGAACTCTTCAGCGTAAACTTTGTGCGGGTTATGCAACTTTCTAACACTAACGCACTACCAAGAAGGGAAGCGATTGCTTTTAAGTTAAGATTCTCGGAAAAGTTCGTTGTGAAAAATCGATAATCAGCTTTCGCTACGCGCCATGTCTGGGCCATGTCTGGGCCATGTCTGGCCATGTCCGGCCATGTCTGAGGCTAAAGAATACTCCCAGCTATTGCGTTTCTACAAACATGGGCATAAAAGTACAAAAAAGAACCATCAAAGTAAATGGAAATGCGTCACAGCGTCACTCACTTTTGTGGCGTCTGCAGTTTCGAAAATGAGTCTCGCACTTTCGGGCGAGTTAACAAATGATTCTCGGAGGTCGGTCATTACAGTATCCGCATCCATACATCTTAATATATCCGCATCCAACACATTATATACTCAAGAAGGGCTTGTAAAACCTAGAATACAACGGTCGCAAACAAACTCGTCTTACTCTGTGACTTATCGTAGATAACGTGCGGTGGGGTACTACGGTCTACTGTACTATCATTGTGCCATGATGTGACACACCGTCCCACATGACGTCTTCAGAGTGTCTTTGAATTTCTTGGAGCTGTCTTTGATTCTGATATGACACCACTGTTAAAGGTGTCATGCTGTCTTCGCCCTGTCTTCGAAGGCCTTATATATATATATATATCTCTGTGTGTGTGTGTGGAATGTAAAGTACAGAAGCACTGCAAATCACTTTCCTTTGCACATGATAAATTTCATGGCATAAAAGTGAATTATGCTGTATATCAACATCTGTGGTTGATCACATTTCTGGGTTTTACTGATTTAAACCCATGGAGGCAAATACACTCTCTGGTGATATTTAAGATATATCAACTGTAAATGAATTCACAGTTGTGTCAGATCCTAAGATATATTTGGATGTATACAACGAGTATATCAAGTGATATCTCTATGTTCAAATACATCTGGACACTGCTAGATGTAATCTAAGCAGTTTTTACACAACACAATGTTTGTGTGTATGTACGTCCACAACCACCTTTTGTCAATTCATGTATGGTTGCTGATCTGAGTTGGTACATGCATGTGAAGTGATCATCTGTATCAACTATCAGAATGCAATGTAGATATTGATGTTGCTCCAGCGATAGTGTGTGGAATGACGAGTGGACTGCAGGGTTATGACCGATGACATATGTGTCATACATGTCATAACCCTGACAAGGGAATATCGTGAGAGATTAACATAAAATTACTGCTGGACTTCGGGTTTAGGCTTAGTTATTATGGGCTCTGACTAGCCCCTAGCCTGACCCTGCTTCCGTCTCGTGTCCGTGACATCCTAGCACTGTACTGTACAGTACAGTAGTACAGTCATCGTTTCACTGTCTGGGTTTCCGAGAGCATAAAGCTTCGGCCAGACACAAGTTATATGATTATCAGTTTGTTTCCTAGCGAGCTTAGCCGGACAGCGTATCTGTCTTCCTCGTAGGTTATAGGCCGCACCGGCTTTCCGGTGGTTCTGATGATGGCACAGCGCCTTGCTGTTGCCATGTTCGGCTAAGTAGGACGCAGGAGGGGTTGAGCGCCCACTTGGGCGGTGGTGGATTACTCTTGCGGTATGGCCTTTTGACTTGGCAGTGATGGCGGCACGCATTGTGCTCGCCTTCGCTGCGCAGGAGATCAGTTAGTGACGGATTATTTTTATTTTACGGAAGCATCGTCGCAGCGAGAGTTTATCTGTTTCGTGCGCCGCTGGCTCCGGCGAGGTCGTTCCACACGTGACTGATTTTGGCCGCTCTCATGGTTTCGCTTACGACCTGTGGATTTTGATCTGTCAACTGAGGCTTCTACAAACTATCTGGCCGCTGTAAGCGTTCTTCCACCATCTCCCTGTTTAGCTCAACCTTCTCCCCTGTCTCTCCATCATGGTTACCTCAACGAATAGAGTGACGCGGTCTCGCGTCCGTAGATTAGAGACGATCTTTGATGACGTTGGTGCGCAGCACGCTGCAACACCACACACGCCGCAGCTGCCAGCTCCGACCACAGCAGCTGCGAGGGAAGTTTTCGACAAATGTAAACAGTTGGCTCGTGAGAATTTCGACAGGAAGGTTGCCAAAACCGTTGCCACAAAGATTCTTGGCGACAAATCGGAGCGCTTTGCAGGGACAGAGGCGGACGCAGTGGACATTTTTTCACAGTTGATACATGAGTTGCGTGCACAGTTTGTACTCCAGTCATCGGCGTTTGCTCCCCTGTTTGACTTGACTGACATGGCAGTTGAGGCTAGGCATGAGGCAAATGAGCTGTTGCTCTCGGCTCTGACATTTCTGGCTCGCCCTGGCTCGCCTGCCCGTGACTGGCTTGAGGCCTCTGGGTCCGACGTTCCTGGAGATGGCAAGCGCGCTGCCCTTGAGGTGGTGCGCATGCTCCAGGAACGTTCGGAACCCTTTGACTCTTTTGAGTTGCTGCTGGCGGTCCGCATCCCCAGCAGCAAAGATCCTGACCGTGGCATCCGCGAGTTCAATGGCCTGTTGAGGGACGTTCAGCGTTCCCACAACTTGCCAGAGGACGCGGTGAAGCGGCAGTTTCTGAAGGCTCTCGGCGATTCGTGGCTGTACCGTGATTTGGCTAACTCTCTGGCTCGGGCTGACCAGCGGCAGGGCGTGTCTCTCCTGACTATTCAGGCTCGTGTGCGGGAGCAGTTCCGCCACGGCCTGAAAGTCTCTGACGCCCCTGTCTCTGCTCTATCGTTCGGCGATGGCGCGTCTGACCTGGCTGCTGCGTTGTCCAGTCTGCAGAAGCAGCTGGAGCGCATGCAACAGGACATTCGTGACCTAAAGCGGCAGAAGCGGGAAGGGCCTCCGCCTGCGGGCAAGCACCTTACCCGCTCTGCTGCTAAGCATCATCGTGCTGGTGTTAAACCGCTTGGCACCGCTCCTCCTGTCTCATTTGACAAGAAGAGTGGTGCCTTCGTGCCCCACTGCCAGAATGCGGTGTGTGCCAAAGTGGTTTGAAGCACTGGCATGCTGAATGCCCCAACGGCGGTCTTCACTCTGCCCACTATTGTAGTGCGGTTGAAGACTACGAGACTGACTGCTTGGCTGTTCGTTTCCAGCGTTTCTATGACGCGGGGGATGAGCACGCCTTCGAGTCGCTCTGCACGATGGAGGGTCGCCCAGAGGTGTGCGAGCTGTCGGCGCATTCTTTTGTGACGGCTGAGCCCACGTCTCTGCGGCACTTTCAGGATGCGGCGGCTTCCGCTCAGGATGCGGTAGCTGACGATGACGGCGTGGCTCACTTCCCTCTGGCCACATTCCACTCGGGTGCACGGGGCTCGATTCCGCCACCGCCTGCGGTTCGGGATCCCTCTGCACTCGTGGCTGGTGGTGTGCCTACGGCTCATGACCCACCAGTGGCTGTCCCTGGCTCTCTCGGCTTGCCTGGTTCTGTCCCATCGCTCCAGCTTGGCGACTCTGCACCGACTCCACTGTTTGCTGGCATGACGATTGAGACTTCTGACATTGGCTCTGAAGTCTCTGACAACGACCAAGGCTCTGACAATGACTCTGACGGCGGGCAGCAAGTGGCTTTTGACTCCTTCGGCACTCTTGGACATGACTCTGACAGGGGGGCATCGCCACTAGCAGCTCCGGTGTACCGTCCGCGGGCGCCGCCGAGTTTTCTCCGGTGTACATTAATGTCCTCGATGCTCTGCTGTTCTCTACTGGCCAGTGCTACGGCATCTCTGGTTGCCGTGGGCGGTGGTGACAGGGGCCTGGTTGAGCCCGGAGTCACCGTCCAGCGGTCTACTGGGGGTATCCTTGCTTCGGATCCGCCACTTGGCTCTCTGGGCATCCGTGATTGGCCGCCTGACGATCGAGTTCTTTTATCTCTTTCTTCAATGTTCAAACCGCCATGGGGATCTGCTTGTCTCAATTCTTCAGTTGATTTACTTTCTGCTGTGGAACCGCCTTGCCCACTTGGGCCTGGTGGTGCTCAATTTCAAACAGACAGTCTGCAATTCACTTCGGGATTACTCTGTGTTTACGTCCCAACCGCTGAACTCAGCTCTGCTGACCAGCTTCAAAGTGGCTGAGTTTCTTGTGAATCGTCCTGGCAGCTTGATTAGCTTTAGCCCAGTAGTGGGATGACCGGGTCAAGACCCCGGCACCCAGCTAGAAGTGATCGGTTTCCACCGAGTTGCACGTAGGTGTTTGTTTGTTATTACGTGGCTGTATACCCTGTACCTGCCTTGCTAGGTAGTCACACCCACGGGTGGTGTGCTGGACTTCGGGTTTAGGCTTAGTTATTATGGGCTCTGACTAGCCCCTAGCCTGACCCTGCTTCCGTCTCGTGTCCGTGACATCCTAGCACTGTACTGTACAGTAGTACAGTACAATAGTACAGTCATCGTTTCACTGTCTGGGTTTCCGAGAGCATAAAGCTTCGGCCAGACACAAGTTATATGATTATCAGTTTGTTTCCTAGCGAGCTTAGCCGGACAGCGTATCTGTCTTCCTCGTAATTACTTAACTTTATATATATATTTATTTATATAAAAAGTAAGGGGTAGTAGGGTAATGGGTTGTTTAGAAAAGTATTTCAAAGGAAGAAAAGTATTTTTGTAGAATAAATTTTATGATTTAGAAAATGTTTTTCAAATGCCCATTACCCTACTACCCGGTACCCTATTTTATGAAATACGCATTTGAACTAAATTACGATTTCTGACGTAATTCTCACGTAATTTCTCGAACCTAAACCCTAAACCCAGAACCTAAACCCTAAACCTACTGAAATTTGGGGGGGTCGACGAAGGGGACCCCCACCGGCGATGAAATCGGTAAAATTTAATTTTTGTGACCCCTAGACACCCCCCTCAGACCCCAGCAGACCCCCGATGACAGGGCTGTCATAATTTCAAATCGGATAGCCAAAGTTAGTCAATAATGATAGCCAATGATAGCCAAACTATAGAGTACAGTATACACTATACAGTAGGCTTCTCGGTTCTCCATCGGGTGATGGATGGAGAGGATATCCAGCTTGATGCATGGATTTAGGATACTTCATCATACATGAACGTTGAAGCGGAAATACAATTCCCTATTTTCCTGTTTTCTGAAAGCGATTTCTCATATCTTTGCTTTTCCACGCATAGTATCTTCTTTCGAAAATGATTTTATAGAAAGCGCGAATCAAAGGTTTATTTCCAATAGAGGTGTAATGCGCACTCGGCGGCTCTGGTGGTTGATATACACCCACACTGTGCTATACACGCTCTTGGCTCTCCCTGTCATAGAGTCCGAGGCTGGCCCAACCAACCCGTACACATTTTCAGGTATTCTCTTACTTTACTGTAGTGCAGATACTGCTTTTCGCACATTCTGAGTTACTCTCGTTGACACTCCGTTGAGCAACCACTGCTGCATCTCAACCCTCGAGACAGCGTTTTTCTTGACCAACACCTGCAAAGCTCTGTGATACCAGACAAGTTCTTCTGGCACTCCACCGTACAACAGTTTTACCTGTTGTTTTTGTTAGGAACTGTCACTGGAGAGGAATATGCTGCGCTGAGACTTGGGGAGTTCGCGGCAGCCAGCTTTCACACCGCGCAGGTTCTACCTTTCCGATTCAAACCTTCTTAAATCCTCTTTTGACTACAGCGCGTTTTTAACCCTGTTTTTGCTTTGATGTTTTTTAAGCAGTCGCAGCCGTCACTTTCTTGATAACGTGGTTTGTGGAACGGGTATGCAGCAACTAAATGATCAAGGTGTTTCCTCTAAGGCCGAAGGAAGGTGGGTTTGCCTGACCAAAACAGCGAGGCACCATAGCTTTCGTTCGGCTGCAAAATGAAAGGGAAATATGCTTATTTGTGCGGGCTAATATCTTGCGTTGTTGCAAACGCTGTACTCAATTTCTTCCCTTAGGCCACTGTTTGCTATCAAAGGTATGCGGTAGCAAGAACCCGTCTTTAGGTTATGAGTGGCAGTGGGCAGCTAAAACTACGCCCAGAGCAACCCACTTTATGATTCACTCGATGAAGCGAACCTTGCTCTTTCTGATTTTACTCCTTGCGAGCAGGTTCTCTGAGGCAGACGCAATTCTTTCGAAAGCGGTGGAGATAAAGGAGAGGCTTCTAGGACCCTCGCATCCTCTACTAGCCGTCACTCTGACTAATTTGGCAGAGGTTTACCTGCAATGGGGCGGACTTTTGGGAACGGAAGGGAGAGATATGGTCCGCCCTACCTTGCTTGAGCGCAAACCGCACGACCAACCCCATTCAACATTGAATGCCTGGCTGCACACCGCGCCACTTTCACATCGCAGCTCTATTCCACTGGAATGGGGTTACACGTGTGTGCGCGCTCCTTCTCTCATTCCCTGGAGGGCCATACGCATCTTCTCCATTCGTTCTTGTTCGTAGCTTTCTAGGATTTCCACCTTCCGTGGCACAGGATGAAGTCTAAGCTTTCGCCAATCGCTTCAATTTGCCATGAACGGCTCCCTCATCACTCGACCTCGGCACCGCGCAATATATCAGGCAATCAGTTGCCTCAGGAATGATACCATTTACTTTTCTGCACACCGGGGAAAGCGCTTAGATAGGCCTCCTGTTGCCGCAGTTGGACAACGGACGAGCTTTAGCCCAACGCGCGATTGACATCCGCCAACTCACCAGCGACCCAAAGGTAGCGTTGCCGAAGACTTTCTCCCGCACCCTCGTCAGCTTTTGCCTACCTCTTCCTCGCTCCTCCTCGCCTCGCCGTCGGGCCTTCTGCTTTTTTTCGGCTCTGGGCAACTGATGCCTCACATGTGTATCCCAGATTTCGGAAGCACAGCGGCTGCTTGCGGAGCTCAACACCGCGCTGACCGCCATCACGCCCCCTGCGCAAAACGAGGGTTCGTTCTTCACTCCCTCTGCCCTCTTTTTGACCGTCATAGGAGCGAGCCTACTTCGGTACCCCCACTGTCTGTCAGACGTCGAGCCTCGCCTTGCGCCCAGCGTCCGACTCCTGCCGGCCCAAATCAATAGAAACGAAGGGAGCAAGAAAGCGTCGTACTGATATTTCCCCCAAGGCGATGACTACCCCGCTTGCTGTGCCGAGGAACCCCAACTTGAGAAGCCACAATTCGCCGTAGGTTTCCCCCGCCTTTCGTAGCTCTCTTGAGGCCTGAGGCCGGACAGCTCCTGTGGCCCTCTGCAGGGGTCCTCGCTGCGCCGTCAGAGGCAGACCTGTTGCGGGCTCTGCCTCCGGAGATAAAGCTCTTACAGGTGCGCCCGCCGGCTCGTTCCTGTTCCGACCTGGAACCCTGGTGTTGAAGTTCCGGTGAAGTTGTGGCCGTGTGGGTGTGGTTGAAGTTCCGGTGAAATTGTGGTGTGTCACTGGGTTGCTCCTTATTTCCACCTCAGGCCATCGGCCGACCTCCTCCTTCGCAAATTCGACTCGACTGCACTTTACGGGAACTGTGCAGTTTGCACTGTCGATGCCGCTGCCATAAGTTGCAGTCACCAGTCGCTGGTGTGTAGGCGCGCCACGAGCAAAGAAGGAGCGCCTTCCTGCCGTTTCCTGCCGGAAGCGGTTGGAATCTGCCAAAACTAGGTGTCGGTTGTGCTTGGTCATTGCCCCCGTTGGGTTGCTCAGCTCCGACCAAACCCTTGCCGCCTACAGCGAGTGGGTTCCGAGGGCTGCAAGTGGTGTGGCACTGGAGCAGGGTGCGGGTTGAGCCCGGTGCAGTTGATGGCACAGGGCAACAGTTCGCTTCCATAGAAGGCGGCTGCGGCTAGGGCTCCTCAGGATGTTGTGTAGCGTCTGTTCAGAGCAGTGTACGGCGAGTGCCTCCGTGGAGAGCGGCGGGTGGAGCCTAGTAGTGCAGCTTGTGGCTCTTCGGGCTAAACGGGGCACCCCACTAAGGGGGACCATGAGTGGGGCCCGATTTGCATAGGATGGAAGTCGAGCCCAAGGCAGCCTGAATAAGAAAAAACGCTGGGATCACTTTGCGGTGCGTGCCTCACCGCGATCCGCCTGCCGGCGGTGCTGTTCTGTGAAGGCGTCCTCTTCCCGGGCTCGCAGCTGGTGGGTCCACACACCCTGTCTGCCGGGCTTGCCGGGATGGAGAAGTGTCTTAGGGAAGGATGGCATTTGTGTCGATGCCATCACACATGAGGCTGCCAGCTATATCTAGTGGACCAGCACAAGATTGGATTTATAACGGCTCGTTCTTTCGATCCCTAACCTACTGCCTGGCTGCCGGGCTGCTGCCTGTTATGTCAGCTTTCTCCGTATCCTTTCATGTCTGTGCCATCGATGCTGGCGACACTTGCCATTCCTTCAGTTTGTACATTCCTGAGACACCAGGGAGGTTAGCCGCCAGTGGACGAGTGCTGACAGCCCGGGACCTAGTAGTGCACCTCGAAGGCCGGCCAGCCAGGTGTCGTGGTCGTGTGCATCGAGGGTGAAGGCTGTGGGGACGCCGTTCGTGAGGAAGGGTGGAGTGCTGGTTGTTGGGGAGAGGCGGTGCATGCAGCTTCGGCTGGAGGAGCAGTGGCTGCACGTCGAGGCAGCGGCGGATCCGGGGACGCAGGATCCGCCGCAGGTGTTTGGCATCCAGGCGGTGCGCCTTGTCTCTGTCATCAGTGAGGAGCCCAAACTCTCGCTCTACGTGCGTCATATCAAGTCCAACTGCTGGCACAGAGCAAAGTCCTCCTCGAAGGGTGTGGCTCCTGCTCCCCCAACCTCCCCCATCCCCCTTTTCCCTGTTCCTGGCTGGTCGGTCTGGATGTTAGTTTGCTAATGACTGCTATGGGGGATGAGCCGAAGCAGGGGTTGACCGATGTCATGGGGACGAGCAGATTAGGGTTGACGCCGCATGTCATGGGGATGAGTGAAGCAGGGGTTGACGCCACATGTCATGGGGATGAGCAGATTAGGGATGACGCCGCATGTAATGGATAAGTAAAGCAGGGGTTGACGCCACATGTCTGGGATGAGCAGATTAGGGGCTGACGCATGTCATAAAGATAAGTAAAGCAGGGGTTGACGCCGCGTCATTGTCATGGGATGAGCAGATTAGGTTGACGCCGCATGTCATAGAGATAAGTAAAGCAGGGGTTGGATGTCACATGTCATGGGGATGAGCAGATTAGGGGCTGACGCCGCATGTCATGGGGATAAGCGAAGCAGGGTTGACGCCATGTCATGGGGCGAGCAGATTAGGGATGACGCCACTTGTCATGGGGATGAGCGAAGCAGGGTTGACGCCACATGTCATGGGGATGAGCGGGCGAGGTTGACGCCGCATGTCATGGGATGAGCAGATTAGGTTGACACCACATGTCAAGTGGGACAAGCGGGGCGAGGTTGATTGCACATGTCATGGGGACGAGCGAAGAAGCTGACGCCAAAATGTCATGGGGATGAGCGAAGTAGGGCTTGACGCCTACTTGTCATGGGATATGAAGCAGGGGTTGACGCCACTTGTCATGGGGATAAGAAAAGGTGGGGTTGACGCCGCACGTCATGGGGATGATTAGATTAGGGGTTGACGCCGCATGTCATGGGGACGAGCGAAACAGGGGTTGACGCCTGCTATGTCATCGGGATAAGCGAAGCAGAGGTCGATGGCATATGTCTTGGGGATGAGCAGATTAGG